>NQII01005934.1:68434-140163 GCA_002778355.1 Clitarchus hookeri
CAAGTTTTGATGTTGTGTATTTGTGAATATAGACACGAGACAATATATTCGTACTTCACAATACAACAGTAATAGTCTACCTCATTATAATACCCGCAACCTCCAAGCACTTTTTAGTCGGTGCCTGGAGGACATTAACTCTGACCAGATAAGCCACCATGTCCTCGACAGTGGCGGTACCTGCGTCACCATGATGTGCGCGTTTGGGGATCCGAGATCCCACATTGCCATCACGAAGTGGAAAGAGACTCCTCGAAAGTGAATGTGTGGTGCGGTGTTACACATGATCGCATGTTAGGCCCATTATTTCTCGCTGAACATACATTTACTGCGATCATTTACCTGGACAAACTGGAAAACTTAGTGTTACCTCAAATCGAAGAGCTTCAGCCAGATATCATTTTGCAAAAGGATGGAGTGCCACCTCACTGGGGTGTCATTGTGCGTAGTGCTTTTGACGAACACTTTCCGGGAAGATGGTTCGGACGTGGTGGTCAAGACTCCTTGGCCCCGATGGACTTCTTCATCTGGGGTCACGTCAAAGACTTTGTGTAGGTACAAGACGAAGGTGTTGTATCATTAATGATTTGAAAGACAGAATAACGAGGGCGATAGTGACTGTAGACATCGGCATGCTGACATTAACATAGGGAGAAATTGACCACCGTCTTGGCATCCTCAGTGCGACAAAAGAAGCACACATAAAAATCTACTTATATGAAACTTTTTGAGTTTATGTATTTATTGGTGCCACAGTTTATGTTAAATTTAATTAGTTTCCGATTTATTTGAAATTTAAATGTCTCGGAGACTTTGTGTAAATTCTGTATTCTAGGCCATTGTAGCCTTGCCTGTACGTAAAAATTAATTAATTAATCATATATTCATTTCAGTCTGTTGGCAACGTATTGATTTAGTGCCGTGACTCACTGCACAACTGACGTGAGTATCACATGCTGTATTCACCTCACGGATGGATGGAGCAATCAACATCTGTGACTAAACACTCAGCTCTGTAAAGACCCCCGTTAACACTTTCGCCAGATAAATTCGCAGACTATGGAAAGNGGGGGGGGGGGCACTGGGTGAAGGCAGGGAGGGAGAGTGGGTGTGGGAGATTCCCCTGTTTGCCCATTTGACGGGTGTCGCCGGTGACGTTTCTCGCGCCACGGTCGAATAGCGCCCCGGGCAGGGGTGGTGGGAGTGGTGTTAAGGTTTGTCGGCGCCGCTATGGCAACGCCATATGGCGCCACCGGCAGCGCTACGGTTCGTCGGCGTCCGTTGTCGCTCACCGACAACTGCCCCGCTCGACATGTGGTCCCACGAACGTCGGAGGGTGGCGAGGCGATTTCTAAAGCAGAGTTCTCATTTGCATGACTCCTTTAACCTCCCACTAAGGACAGGAACATTTTGCGTTTTTAACACTTTCAACACTAGAGTTTGCCGTACGGACAACGATTTATTAAATTTGTTCTAAACCTCCCACGCCCATCTATTTGATGGCGTTCGTTAAACTAGTAAGGAAAGAATACACGATGAATAAAATGTCCAAATACATCGTGCGGCTGAAAGTAAATGCTCCATACAAAACAATAATCTGTGCACGATGAAGTAATAAACACTATTCACTAGAATCGCTTGTGAGCTTGAAAATGCCACATCCTTTAACACACCGGACCATTTATCGCGGAGCTAGGAATAGGCAGGATATGGCCTGCTGTGACTTAGCTGAAGCTACATTAAACCGATCACCATGTTGTGACGCCCAAAACAGTAACAATATAGTTGCTTGTTTATGTATCTAACACATGTTAATTGCCGCTGTTTACATTTCTATAAAAATCTGCCCCAGCCGAACTATTAGGACAAACAAAAAAAATGATAACCGAATTAAAATCTTGCCACTTAAAAATTGCAACGCTTTGGGCGTCACAACCTGGCGATGGCAAAGAAACACGGGTTTCACTATTTCTCCCTATGCAACTAGAAGCAAGGCTGCCCCCTGCCATTAACAGACGTTTATTGGTACAACTGGCGAGTTCTGTGTGAATGAGTAAAGATACAGCGTAAAGCAATCTGCAACAGCCAACAAAACACTTGTATCTCCACTGTTGCGTATATACGTTTGACGTAAAGCATGTTTCAAGCAATGATTTCACTACAGAATCTCGTCATGTGTTGAAAGTTTTAAACGTCATGTAGGCAAGACACCACTGTCATATGTATTCTCGAGCCTCAGCTTTCTGTTCATTGGCTGCTTTCCACATGGTGTAACCAGTTTCACCTCAAACCAGGTGGCACGGGATTCGGTACTTGTTTCCTTTTAGTTATGCTATTGGCTTAGCATTCACCTGGGTATATCCAATTAACTGTGATCCAATTGCCAACAGATTCCGTACACAAATAACTTTACACACCATCCAAGTGACTTTACAATTTATTATAGAGGAAATAAATACAAAATCTGATTGGCGAAAACATATTAATAAAAAGTCTTTGATTAAATTGATAAAGATCCACAAGTGACCAATTACTATGCAAAAGGCAGCAAATCTCGTAGAAATATACAATGGATTGTCGTAAATACACAAAATTAAAAAATGAGAGGTGGTTATACGAGCTCTAGAAAAAACCCTCATTTGAATAAAATCATCTTTAAAACAATTTAATAAGCAACGAAATGTAATGAGGGGCGGTTTTGAGAAAACTAACAAAGCCCTCATTACTAAAATTACACGCAACAATAAAATGGGGCCCCAAAGCAAATAGCAAAACAAATTAAAATACATTATTTAAATTGCACCCAATTTTACGAGGTGTGTTCAAAAATAAGGTGACTTGTTATTTTGTGACTTTGTCTCGATAAATATTTATGTATTCATCAATATATATTTTGTCCCCTTCAAAGTAATCCCCCTCAGATATAATACACTCGTGCCAGCGCTTTTTGCCAATCCTCGAAGCACTTATGATATGAGCATTTTGGTATGGCATTGAAATCTCCCAGGTCTTTATCTCCTCAATCGTGGCAAACTTCCGTCCTTTCATGGGTCTCTTCAGTTTTGGGAACAGGAACAAGTCGCAGGGGGCTACGTCCGGTGAATACGATGGCTGAGGTATCATTACGGTGTTGTTAATACAGATTCTTTTATCCATTGTTTGCGATAGCAAAAAATCGCCAAGCACACCAAAAAAAGTCTAACCTTTATATCTGTCACAAACAAACTAACAATGCAAAATGGCTGATAATGTCAACATATGTTGGGGACATGTGTACCAATAAAAACAATCGATAATCGAATGTACGCAGCCCTCGAAATTCGCAAAGTCACCTTATTTTTTGAACACACCTCGTATGTAGCAAATGGGCCGCGAGTGTATTATCTAAAACTAGCAAGTTTCTCACTGGAAACGGGTGGCCAAATATCACAAAAACAACAAATTAAAAAGGAAAACGATACTGCCGTGAAGCGGTTTTTATTCCACCAAATGGAATTTAGAAAGGCTACAAAACCACAATTTTGAAGAAAAAAAAAACCAATAGCACGCACCGAAATACTAAAACACTGCACCACAATGAATTGAAAAACTACGGACACACTAAAATGGTGAATTGCCGACGCATACACTCATGGCTCACCGTACCATAGCTAAAAACCCCATGAAGACGATTGGTCAGCTTCATCAAAATAATCTAGTAATAAAGTTGTGTAGTAGAAGTCAAGAAGTGAACTCCCAATTACATCAAGAAGGCTGAACCAGCTGGCAGAAACTAAATGCTCATGCGCGGTAGAGGGTCTACCAAGGAACATGGGAAACAGAGAGGAAACAGGAGAGGGAAGCCAAGCGCGCACGCGAGCTCGCCGATGGACACAAACGTAGATGGCGCCACTGCATATAGCGCGTAATGCGTACTAATATTACGTCGACACCGCAATTGTTTAGCTACTGCAACCAACAAGCTGTGGGCTTCGTCAAGGATTACTGAAGAATACAGTGGCGAAACAGTAGCTTACTCAGCGAACTCCGTACACCCACACACCAGCAAAATGGCGTCACAAGCCAGCCACTTTCAGAACGTCATTCGCCAATCAGCCAATCAGCGCTTCGTAACCTTCTTGCCAGCCGGAAGCTCGACGAATACGGTACCTTTCGTAGCACGCAGTAGCCAATCAAACACAAGACCCTTTCCCAGAGCGTCGTGCAGCCAATCACTGAATGGGTTCGCCCACATCAAAGTAACCGCCACGTGATTTCGCCTCTGTGTACTTAACTACTCTGATGACGGCACCTCTAAACGGTTCATAGTCAACTAACTGCTTTCCAAAACAATTTTTATGAAATAAATCAAGGCGTTGCTGAGTCGGAGATACGACTGTGGATATCCCGTGAATACTTTTGCGTCAGCGTGTACACTGTAACAAATTCCTTTTTGTGTTTGTAAAAAGGAATCTTTTGAAAAGAGCTGCCAAATATATTTTTGTAACGCTACAAATAAATTAGAGCAAATTCCACAAAACCTTAGTGTGGAATGTGAAAAAAACTATAGCCTATTCACTATTTCTTCACGCGTTTGGTATCAAACCTTTCAAAAACACACCATGTAGGACCTGCTTGGTTGTTTACTAAATATGTCGTATATCAAAAGCGTTTTATGTTTTGTGTTAACATAAAAATTAATCATTTTCGGTTAAATTTTAACTTTCACTTATATTTTACCTATGAAAGATAATATTTCGTTTATAATTAATGTAAAAATATAAAAAAAGGCTTGTTGATAATGCCTACTAAGAAATAATTCCTTTGTAAAAATATTATTAAACCGAGTGCGCACGAATGCGGTGCGCTGTCCCTTTGGTGCAATTTTCTAGACTTATTTAAGCCTAATTTGCACGAGACGGAGAAAAATCCTGAACGTGGAACTTTAGCAGGGCTTCACAAATAATGGAAGTTACCGCGTATGGACTATAATATTGTATTTTAACAAGAACCTGAATGGTATACTTGAAGTATATCATAAGCATTGCACCACCTAAACATTTTTGTATGTTTTCTCAAATAGTTCGTTGTAAATATGCAATGTTTCAGCTGTAGAGTTAGAAATAAATCTTTAACAAATTATTTTCCAAAGAATTGTTTGTAACGAGTATAGAAAAATTGTTATGTGTAATTCATTTTTGGATATGGGAAGGAAATGTAATTAAAGAAACGGATACTTGGATTTTGTGGCTTAAATGTACAGATCTGTAGACTAAATCTTTAGTTTGGCATCAAAATCAGCGTGCTATCACATCGGAGTCACGAAGTATATTGCCAGGAAAATTTTCGCCCGACAGCAAACTTTTCGCCCGTCACCGCTGACATCTCCACCCGTGGTTCGCGCATTCGCGGCGCCAACTCGGCGTCACGCTTGCATCGTAAAAGTATAGATCATATGAAACCACATTTTTTAAAATCGTATTCCTAGTCACGAATTTGTATTGTCAGAATGGATCATTAAACAAACTTTGCATTACTGTTTACGTCCTGGTAAGGGCAGGGTGGTGTAGTAGTTAGACTTCTCGTCTCCCACCTAGGCGACCCGGGCTCTCGATTCCCGACGGGGTCGCTCCTGGATTTTCGCACGTGGGAATCGTCCCGGACGATGCCACTGGTCGGCGGGGTTTTTGTTCTCTCGGGGATCTCCCATTTCTCCTACCCCCGCTGCACCATGCTCACCTCGCTTCACCCTCGTCGGCTCTCAAGACCTCAACGTTAAGCTGCCCAAATCTCTCCAGTCCACTTCACGCCCTGGTACTTTACATGTCTGCCTGAATTTAAAAGCGTATTCACGTTACATATTCCACCTCGTAACGGTATGTAAACCAGTGACCAAGTTGAATCTACAACCGAATTAAATTTTTGCGCGAACAGCACTTACAACTGTTAAACAATTTAAGTGAACAATTTTGAAGTCGTTCTTTGAAAATATTCCCTCCCGCATTTTCATATGTATAACTCGAAGCAGCTTATCTGTAGTCTGAATTACAAAACGTANTTTGAAAATATTCCCTCCCGCATTTTCATATGTATAACTCGAAGCAGCTTATCTGTAGTCTGAATTACAAAACGTAGAGCTATCTTGTGCTCAGGAAAGACTAAAGCGCAGACCGTCGATATATTTACACCGAAATAATCTGGTGGCATTTTCGCAACTTAATTTTTACTTTTGAAAACGTGATTAGCTTTTATCTCACAGTCATCTGTTTTATGCCATTCAAATAAATTGTAATCTTATTTATGGAACTTGACAATTTTTTTTGGGCTTGTTAACAAAATATGACGAAGCGCTTCAACAGGAGTAGAAAATTATTTCTAACTTCCTCTCATTCTGATGGCAAATGTTTTTAAAACCTTGTACACCAACACGTACATTTATTTACAGTCGGAATTGACTATATTTGAGATAACTGTTTTAATTGTGTAGCCTTGTACCTCTAACCTCTTCTCACTTCTACCATTTGATAACGAAAATTAATATTTGTTTATTATCAGAAATGTTGGTTATCCGGAACCGTGTGAACCCCATTTTTTATATCGGTTAACGAATGTTTTACTGAGGTTTGAAACGGCGTGGCTTGTAAAAAAGTATTAGGCCATTTTGTTAGTGCTGTTAATTTTCTTGCTCTTGAATAAACGATAATTTTCAAGTTGTAACAGCGCGGAAAGCTTAGATTTACTTCATAAGTTTTGTCTACTGGTCCCAAAGTTGTAGAAATCACGAGTATGTAATATCTCATCACGTATATATATTTTTTTTTGCTCTGTCGTTTTTATGAAGATTAGAATGGCGTGAAAAAAAAAACCGTACTAGTAATCTGTGGCATTACGAAGTGCTGTCCTATATGCTTGTGATTCAGTTGGAACTACCATTCCGCAAATCAGGTCACGGGTTGACGTACAAACGACCATGTCTTCGGATGGTTCTTCTTTTTACCACGTCGTCTTCAGGTGAGGTGGTTAGAGGACGGAGATGGTAATGCCTGGGTGAAAAGCATCGAAGATCTCGTTACCCTCATCCTTCTCGGCGNGGAAGAAAGCCACAATAAGCGTCAATGCGCGTCTTTCCAAGGAAACCCTCGAGATTTATAGCGCGGAGCGTCTAGCGCAGGTTCGCACTCGGCTCCGCGACGAATTTCTCCGCAGGTGTCTTGGTGTAGGGTGCAAATCCAGGCTCTCTGACGCAGCTGTTTCTTGTCAGGTGACGGAGTACAGCAAGTCCGTAGAAAGTCCTTTTTCCTAATGTGTATCATTAAGAAGAGACTGTTTTTTTTTTGCCATGCCTTCTCAGCTTCTACGCCTACGCCCACTAGAAAGCGAATTAGGCCTTAGCTAGAAAGCTTCCATTTCAGGTTTATTAATTTGTTTTGTTAAGACACAGATTATAGTTTTATTGACTCCCAAATATTATTACTGTCCGACCGCTGGTAATTATATTACATGTACAGTCAGTCTTCGGAAGTAATTTTGCCATTGACCATTAAAACACTCAACGAAAATTGAGTTATATTTCTTTAGATTTGTTCACTATTTATTGCAGTTAGAATTTAAAAAAAATATATCTTAGATAGTTAACCATCGCCCACTTGCGAAATAAAATTTAAAAAACCTCTGTGGTCATTAAAAAAATAATGCTGTGTAAAATATGATACGGGAGGTAAAGTAAACAAGGTACTCCAGAATAAATGAGATTCGTAGGTAAATGGAAGTCATCGTAATTCCAGTGGGGATCCTTATCACATTAGTGGACGCTTGAACCCTACGACCCCATTCTACGCCATTGGAGTGCAGTTAAAACAAAATGCATTTGGGCTAGGCCTACTACTCAGATAATGTCTTCAAAGTCTTCAGTTCCTTAGTACGAATTTAGAAAATTATACTCATCACGTTTTATTGATACAGTAAAAAGCAGAACGAGTAAATTTTTGTGTCAACTGTTTTATTTGAAAAGCATAATTTTGTTGTCCAACCAATAAAACGTTCATGCAAAACAATCTCCGTAGTGCCAAATGATTGATAAAAAAAATATTCCTCCTTTTACTTAAAAAAATACGTTCAAAGAAAAGTTAATTTAAGCTTAGTAATATACTTGTTTGGATATTGCGAAAACAAAAATTTGTATAGTTGATTTAACGAGATAGTTTATGTCCAGGCAAATTTTGTTTAGCGAACACAAATTTTATGTTAATTGAAACGCATATTTTGTTCGATGAACAATATATTTTCTATTACAATTCAAGCTATTTTTAGCTACAAAAATAATGCTGTAGAGCAACTACATGAATATTTAGCTATATTCAAAAAAGTATTTAATTGATATGAACTCATCTCGCAATCAGTGAATATTTTACTGAAAATGTTTTTCTCAGTGTGGCCAACGGAAATAAAATATCGTTGTTTTATATGATAACTACATACCTTAAAAATTCGTATTATCTTTTGCGGACATGATATTATACCTAGAGACCTGAAAAATTCGCGAGTTCAATGACCTGCAGGCTAGACTCTATAGTCTTGTGTACAGATATGCCGATATCAACTGCACATAGGTTGTCTGCCGTCACAGCGGAAGGCTAAGATTGGGCCAGCCTTCTCCACGAGGTGTCAAACACCGCGTGGGACAATGGTTGACATATTATTAACACTTGGCTTGTCCCGAAATGAATCCGCGAATTTTTCAGGTCTCTAGATATACTTTATATACAAGTTACCACTGTTGGCGCTTTCATTGGTCGCTGCACTGTAATCAACGTCACTGCCGAACTTGTATTATTGGACCGAGTTCTCCGAGGCGGTGCCAAACATATTTTTGGCCAATGGCTGAAGTTGGTCAAACGCATAATAACTTGGGGTTATGTCTGTCGTTAAATAATAACGCGAAATTTGCATGTATCTTGGTCGCTTGATCTCTGAATCGCTGGCCATGCCCATTCAGACATTATTTTCGGAAAATCTTAAGGATATAAACTACTTAAAATTTTATTAACTTCAGCCATCGAGTATTTTCCTACAAACAGACACCTGTGACACGGATTAATTCTTAATCACAGTAGGACAACCGGTGAAATCATGTTAACATTCGAAGAACAACCATAATTTCACTCCCTTCAATCAAGTGTTATACAGTATTGTCAGTATAATCAGTCAGTGCTGTTTATTTTTGACTTATAATTTTACAAGAATATATTTTGTACGAATGTAAAATAAAATTCCACGTATTCAATAAACAGAGCAGCTTGTCGCGGTAAAACGAATCGAGTGCTTTTTAAATTTCAACGTCTTGTGTACAGGACATGTTCTTATTAATATTATTATTTGTTCTGTATTTATCTATCGTCTCATGTTACTGGGCCGATTAAATATCGACTTTTCCGACATATACCTCCCCAGATTCCCCAGAAATAGTTAATCTGTGTCTAAACTGCGTCATTCAGTCACAACAAGTAAAACAGATGTTAGAGTATTGGAAGTACACCTTGACAGGAAACCATTTTGCCTTAAGTTAAGGTATCTAATAAACCTACAGTTAACGCAAGACCCATTTGTTATACTAACAGCAATGTAAGTGGCATTAAAGTTGCCAACAATATAACTGTACATCGTGTTGTAAATTATTATTTCGCTTCTTAAATTGTAGTATCCTGTACAGGAACTAATTAATTTCTGTAATACACATTAAATTAGTTTTCCGCCAAAGAAAAAGAAGAAATTCCTAGCAAGCAACTCGAGCCGGAGATAAATAATCACAGAAAAATTAGTTTGTAGAGAAATAAAAATTAAGTGCACCGCTTTTTTGACATCGACCGGGAAGCCGTCGGGTGTCTAAAAAAAAAAAAAAATGTCCCAGTGCGGAATATTTAGTGACAGTTGGGACAGTTTTGGCACCTTGGTCGTAACTTCGCTCAGAAAAATTTAAAAAGTAAATTAGCATCGAAAACAACGGTGATTCAGTAAAATATGAAACTGCGAATGATGCCCTGATTAAACACCATCACGAAGTGATAAGTGCTTCGGGTAAATAGCAGCACGTTGGAACCCAGATAGCAGGCAAAATGAATACAATATAGGCGCAGAGTTCTTGGTGGTTACGTAAGACAGTCAAATCCGTAGGGATGTCCCCAATCTTGTACAGTGACGACGCTAAACATTCCTATATATGCAACTTGATGTGCGGTATTATTTCCATACAGTGCATAGGTTAAAAACTTCCATTACAGATTAGGAAGTTTACCAGGAATTTTTTTTTTTACAGTGTACTTACATATCGTAAGAACCGCCAATTAGTTTAATTTCTGTATACTTGCCTAACACGTGACTATGATACAGACAAGTTACGCTAAATATTATACCTATTTCTTTTTAAAGCGCGCGTTTGTTGTACACACACACACCAAAGACGAGGTAGAGCGATCTCACTGGCTGCGCAAAACCAGTCTCCTTGTCCCAACATTGAGCTGCTTTTCTGCCAACGCGACTAGCAAAAACAGATTGGATTGGATTTGAGGTTAGAAAACGTCTCAGTAAACAAGTGCTTTGAGATGTTTGTATACTTCCTCTAACCAATTTGTAATGCAGTTTGATTAAATTTACAATAGTAAAAGTATTAAAATAATATAAAAGCGCTTGTCATTTTAAAATTAAGATATAAAACACACTTTCTTTATTTTTGACCATGTGACTTTGACAGTTGTGTTGCTTTAGGGTAGGTCATTGTTGTGCGAATCCGCAGAAGACGAATAAGAGGTCTATCTCATCTTAAGTCTATGGTTGTACAACCATAAAAAAACGGCACATCGCTGTTTCAATACGTGATTTTAACAGTTCTTACGCCGATTTCACAAGCCACTGTCGAGGACATGGGCTGAAGACGAAAATCATTCTAATCATTCTTCTTTTGACTATACTCGAAATAGTAACTCTAGCTAGAATGGACGCCGTTTCTCTTGCCGAATGATTTGAACCAGCTTGGAACTTTGTCTGCAGGAAATAATTATGCATTAGTTCTGCATAAGCACATTTCCTTTAAAATCATGTGTTGTAAAAATAATTGAGATATAACTGGCAAGTGAAAGATTTTTTTCTATAAGTTTACTAAATATTTCAATTAACGCGTAAAAAAAAATATTGTATAACTTGGGAGGGATATAAAGAAAGCAGGCTTAAATCTTAATATAATTGGTAAAATTAAAGATAATTATTTAAAAAAAAACAGACATATGCATTAGTGTAATGACGATGGCCAGTTATTTTGGCTAGTATTCCTGAAAGCCTGTTGCCGATTAGGTCACCGTGATTCTCTGCATTATTTAAAAAACTAGAGAGTCAGACTAGGGTTGATTTACGCGCAATAAACAGAAGTAGCGTCGTCTTTAAATTTACAACAGATAGCTATTCAGTTAACTGCGCAGAGGTTTTTTTACATTGTATTTATTTGCAGTGTAGGATTCAAATAGTCTTTTTTTTGCAATGAAACCCACCGTTAATAGAACTTATTACAATTTTTTTTTTCATTTACTGCTTTGTTCGTTGCACAGAACGCTTTGAAAGCTGACTAAAAACGGCAATAATGAACCTGTTCTTCGCGGCGGAACAATATTAACTGCGACAAATCGCAATAATCTCTTTGCAGAGCAAATAGATATGACGTAAAAACAAAGGGCTGCGCGGAAATTAAAAAGCGTTTGCTTAATTTCCTACTTCATTTGCAGATAACGTCCAGTAGCTGCGGCGTAAATGAAATGCGATTGCATTTCTGGTGGTGACAGAACAATGGTCATGAATAAATCAATATGCCACCGATGCGTGCATCTTAATAGAATGATCCCGAGGCTTGGTCATCACAAAAAATGCTACCGTTGAAACGAAGCTTATAGTCTGTTAAAGATTAGAATGCGTAGATGAATGTGAAGTGTAATCGAGGGGAGGCCTGAAACGCCTCTCTCGGCTCACTCTAAGCCCGAATCAGTGAATACCAATAAGCGAAATGAAATTCTCTGCATGTCGATTGATAAGCTTTTACCGACTTATGGATCAAGCGAATGAATTGGGAACAAGTGGCTTACGGAAGGGTAGTGGAATTATCGGCATTATTGGGAATCACGCATAAATCAATGACATTCAGTCATAATATGAGTAAGTTATCTGGCACTAATTAATAGAGGTGCCGTTTTCACTGGATTCAACTTATTTCGCTCCATTTTCACTATTTAAAGTTTAGAGCGAGGAAGTTCGCAAGCAGCAGTTTTACACAACGAATACTTTATACTTTTATTATAAATTTTGTTATCATTTCGCGTTATAACATTTTTAACAGGTTATATGCGTCACAAATGTACACGTTACATGCGCTTATATCATCGGGGTATAACTCATCCGACACGTTGTGTAGAACCAAAGGCAGCAAGCAGACATGAAGCAAACGANCAAGCAGCAGTTTTACACAACGAATACTTTATACTTTTATTATAAATTTTGTTATCATTTCGCGTTATAACATTTTAACAGGTTATATGCGTCACAAATGTACACGTTACATGCGCTTATATCATCGGGGTATAACTCATCCGACACGTTGTGTAGAACCAAAGGCAGCAAGCAGACATGAAGCAAACTATCTCTGATCGAGTTTTAATGGGATTGTGAAGTCTTTTGTGGTACCTTACTATAACGCTAAGTAAGACGTAGAGGTGATGACTTACCGCGGGAAAATTTGACTTGTTTCCTAGGTTCCATCGCACTGTGCACATGCCAGAAATGTTTCTTTCATTACTGGTCACCGAGTGTGCATGGAGCTACTTTCCTATTTGTCTGGCCCAATGAGAACTCTGACACTCTAAACTGAACGTCTGTGATTGGTCCGCAAAATATCAAGTCGACTCAAATGTTCATCATACAAACTCAAAAGGACCAAGACACCACAGAGTTTTAGAAGCTATACTGACTCAAAAAATTTCACAATATCCAATGCCTCTGGTGGTAGGGTGTTTGATGATTGGCTTTTTCAAAAGCAACGTCATGACTATGAGACACAGATAAGAATTATTAGTAAATTAATGGTAAATATACAACACAGTTTTATAATGAAAGTGTAAAGACAATGATGAATCCTGATCACAGTGAACTGTGTTGACACGGTTTTCATTATTCGTAGGGCTAACATCGCATTGAAAGTGTATGCCCATGTTGTTTTACAGGGAAAATTTCCTTACAAATAGGAAATTATTTTGTAGGAAAGCAGTTAAACCAAATTTTTTTGGGATCACCACAAAATTATTCTTATTGCTCAGGACGGTTTATCGGTAGAGACGTGCAAAATCCGCGTTATCTTTTGGCGACAGGCTAGACTCCACCGCGCTATAAACAAGTGGGCGCAGCCCTTGGTTTCATTGGCCGCTACACTTCCCTCAACGTCATCTACCTGCTTGATCTCCTTGCTTGAAAGAGATTGGCCAACTCCCCCGCTGATATCATCTTATTAGTTCAAGAGTTCTCCGAAGCGTGACAGACGTAGTTCCGGCCAGGNTGGCCAACTCCCCCGCTGATATCATCTTATTAGTTCAAGAGTTCTCCGAAGCGTGACAGACGTAGTTCCGGCCAGGGGCTGCAGTCGGTCAAACTCACAGTAACTTGGAGTTCAGTATGTCCTTAAATAATACCGCTAAGTTTGTATGTCTTTATTTAATGGCGACAACCAAAAATTTATCATCGAAAACCATTTAAGGAGTATTCCCACAAAACATTTCGGTGCTGCCACGATTTTTATTTCTCTGTGTTCTTAAAACATTTCGGTTCACGTGTCCACGATTGAANAAAACATTTCGGTGCTGCCACGATTTTTATTTCTCTGTGTTCTTAAAACATTTCGGTTCACGTGTCCACGATTGAAGACATGTTGCACAAGGAGTGGAGAGAGTTGGGCGGCTCTTAACATCGAGGTCTTGAGAGCCGATGAATGTCAAGTGAGATGCGTATGGAGCAGCGCCGGAATGAAGGGGCGGGGGAAACGGAAGATCTTTGAGAAAATCCGCCGATCAGCGGCATCATCCAGCACGATTCCCATATGGGAAAAATCCGGGAGCTGCCCCGCCGGGAATCGAGCCCGGTCCGCCTAGGTGGGAGGTAAGTAGTCTAACCACTAGAGCACCACGACCCCTAATATGCTTATGGCCAGAACCACAGAGTAGATAGTAGCACAGGGACGAAATGGCGAGGCGGTTTCTTTGACGTGGACGTACACATTCTTTGATTGCGTGCGCGAGGCTCTGGGAACTAGCCTTGTGTCTGATTGGCTACTGAATGCTGCTAGATGGTTTTACTGGCTGGGCTGTCGACTGGCAGAAAAGACGTCAGGCGCAGATTGACGAACGGCGTTCGACATGTCGCTGGCCAATGACACAACTTTGCTGGCGTGTGCGGCTGCAGTTCGCGATATTAACGGCAGTTTCATCTCTATATATTTACTAGTTTCCTGCGCTACAAGGGGTGATCTCCTGTTTCCCCCGCCCTTTCATTCCGGCTCTGCTCCTTACTCACCTCGCTTCACCCTCATCGGTTCTCAAGATCTCGATGTTAAGAACCACCCAAATCTCTTCACTCACTCTCTCTGCGCTACAGTCGTGCATAATCATAGCCATGTGCATTGCAACAGAGTAGTAATACAGTAAGTTGATGAACTTTTAACACTCTTACGCGAGAACCTATGCGTAGCAAATTACAAATATAGTCTGTTCTCGATAAAGTGAGCACTCTTAAGGCCATAGTTACTTTTTTTTATTTCAGCCATGTTTTATCAGTTAACCACTTTTTAAAATAAATATTGCCATGTAATAATAAAAACAGTGTGTAGATTCCATCGCATTCGGACGTTAACGTCTCGACTAAAATAAAATATATTTATTTATTTTTATTCCAATTAAAAGGGCTCTCAAAATTTCTCACTTTGCCGTGAATATCATATAACCTATAGTGCTGTACAATTCAAATGTACTATCATAAACGTGCATTTTATTCAAAGAAAATATACACGTGTTTGACTCGTGTACATGTCCCTCATTATATATATATTTTTTTGTGTGTAAATTAAAAATACGAAATTATAATATAATCGTACAAAAATAAGAACAATTAAGGCGAAGTTATAGTAGAACAAAATAGTTACCAAAAGAAAAATACCAAGATTTCCTTAAGGAACTTATTTATGTGAAAATTGATCCAACTTAAACAAAAAAAGCTAAATTCACGCTTAAAAATAAAATTATATCGGAAAATAAATGTAAAAATTCCGACATCACTAAATCGGTTTTAAAATAAATTTTTATTATGATTGTGGCGTTGGGTATGTTTTGTGGGTTATGGAAATATCAAGATTATCACGACTTTAACCGTAACTTCGTGTTCCGAATGTGATGCCTTGTAACAACCGATGCTAATTCATCTTGTTAATTTATGACTGTTCGATATTCATAAAAATCGAAAACTATTAATTCTAAGAATTAAATATGTACCAAAATAAAATTTTTTTAAAAACTGTATATCTGTGCCGCCATGTAATCGTTATTATAGAAATTAGTCATCTTATCATCATGGTCGGTATTTTGTAAAAAATACGATAGCATAGTTTCATTGACGCTGACATGGAAATTTTAGTAGTGATCATGTTAATAATATAATAATTATCTACAAAATATAGGTTTTTACCAACTTAAGTTGTGGGTGNATATAGGTTTTTACCAACTTAAGTTGTGGGTGTTCCTTATTATGTGGAGCCATAATTAGTGACACTTGAATTTCGCGAAAATGTTTCAACACCAGCTGTATTTCATAACACGGTAGCTGAGATCCACATTCGTGATGGGACGTATCCCGAATAACGCGTCTTAGAAGTCTGCCAGCGTATCACAGATCTACTCTATCGGAGTTATTCATTTATGATTGTCCTTTCAAGTATCAAAATGTGTTATCACAAAGACACGCCGCCAATTACCATAAATACCGATGCGCCCGTACCGTATTGAAGTCTTGTTTGTGCGGAAATATTTTCGCGAAATTATGGTGTATCTAGCCGTAATCACTCACAGTTTAAATAACCTTAATTTAATGTTAAATACATTTTCAAATGAACATGATTTTTTTAAACATCTCTACTATTGGTTTATCAAAAATATGGAGTAAAATTTGAGATGAAATACTAGTTAACAAAATTCATAATCTCGAACAGCTCTAGTGGAAAGGTGGTTCAGAACTAACTTAATTATTTCATATTTTATAGTTTTATCAGTTCTGGTAATTGTGTAAAGGTGGCTTCGCATTTTCATCGTCAGCAAACAGGTTCAAACTTCCCCCATTGTTTTTTTTGTAACTTATTTTTTACGCGAATTTGTTTTCCGTGGTATTCAATCACGACAAGCCGTGTCGGCGNGAGGCGGTTTCTTTGATTGCGTGCGCGAGGCTCTGGGACCTAGCCTTGTGTCTGATCGGCTACTGAGTGCTGCTAGATGGTTTTACTGGCTGGGCTGTCGGCTGGCAGACAAGACGTCAGGCGCTGATTGGTGAACGGTGTTCGACATGTTGCTGGCCAATGACACATTTTTGCTGGCGTGTACGACTGCAGTTCGCGATATTAACGGCAGTTTCATCTCTTTATATTTACTAGTTTCCTGCGCTTCGAGGGGCGATCTCCTGTTTCCCCCGCCCTTTCATTCCGGCGCTGCTTCTTACTCACCTCGCTTCACCCTCATCGGTTCTCAAGACCTCGATGTTAAGAACCACCCAAATCTCTTCACTCACTCTCTCTGCGCTACAGTCGTGCATAATCATAGTCATGTGCATTGCAACAGCGTAGTAATACAGTAAGTTGATGAACTTTTAACACTCTTACGCGAGAACCTATGCGTAGCAAATTACAAACTTATCTGTTCACGGTAAAGTGAGTACTCTTAAGCCCCTAGTTACTTTTTTTATTTCGGCCATATTTTATCCTTTAACCACTTTTTAAAATAAATATTGCCATATAAATAGGGGTAGTGATATTATGCGAAAAGATTTCGAGACAAGATACAGTCCAAAATACTGTAGGGTTGTCCAGCTTCTTTTATTGGCTAAAAAAAATGTTCTGGCCCGTGTTAACCATTTGCGCACGAATCACGAATGTTCAGTGTCTGAGTTACTTAGTCCCGAGTGGCTTGGTCAAAGACGGACACGGCACCAGCAGCCAATGGAGGTATAACAACACCTGAAGTGTGTGTGTGTGTGTGTGTGTATATAGTATTGCAGTCTACTGTGTGCTCCGATTTTTACGCGAAAAGTCACTGGCCCTACAAATATGTAATAAACACAGTATGTAGATTCCACTGCACTCGGAAGTTAACGTCTCGACTAAAATAAAATGTATTTATTGATTTTTATTCCAATTATAAGGGCTTTAAAAATTGCTCACTTTACCGTGAATATCCTATAACCTCTAGTACTGCACAATTCAAGTGTACTGTCATAAACGTACATTTTATTCAAAGAAAATAGACACGTGTTTGACTCGTGTACATGTCCCACATTAGATATATATTTTTTGTGTGTAAATCAAAATAAGAAATTGTAATACAATAATATATAAATAACAACAATTAGGGTGAAGTTATAGTAGAACAAAATAGTCACCAAAAGAAAAATACCAAGATTTCTTTAAGGAACTCATTTATGTTAAAATGTATACAACTTAAACAAAAACAATTAAATTCACGTTAAAAATAAAATTCTATTGGAAAATTAATTTAAAAATTCTAACAACACTAAATAAGTTTTGAAATGGGTTTTTATTATTACTGTGGCGTTGGGTATGGTTTGTGGGTTATGGAAATGCCAAGGTTATCACGACTTCAACCGTAACTTTGTGTTCCGAATGTGATGCCTTGTAACAACCGATGCTAATTCATCTTGTTAATTTATGACTGTTCCATATTCAGAAAAATCGAAAACTATTAATCCTAAGAATTAAATATGTACCAAAATAAATTTTTTTAAAAACTGTATATCTGTGTCGCCATGTAATCGTTATTACAGAAATTAGTCATCTTATCATCATGGTCGGTATTTTGTAAAAAATACGATAGCAGAGTTTCATTGACGCTGACATGGACATTTTAGTTGTGATCATGTTAATAATATAATAATTATCTACAAAATATAGGTTTTTACCAACTTAAGTTGTGAGCGTTCCTTATTATGTGGAGCCATAATTAGTGACACTTGAATTTCGCGAAAATGTTTCAACACCAGCTGTATTTCATAACACGGTAGCTGAGATCCACATTCGTAATGGGACGTATCCCGAATAACGCGTCTTAGAAGTCTACCAGCGTATCACAGATCTACTCTATCAGAGTTATTCATTTATGATTGTCCACTCAAGTATCAAAATGTCTTATCACAAAGACACGCCGCCAATTACCATAAATACCGATGTGCCCGTAGCGTATTGAAGTCTTGTTTGTGGGGAAATATTTTCGCGAAATTATGGTGTCTCTAGCCATAATCACTCACAGTTTAAATAACCTTAATTTAGTGTTAAATACATTTTCAAATGAACGTGATTTTTTGAAACATCTCTACTATTGGTTTATCAAAAATATGGAGTAAAATTTGAGATGAAATACTAGTAACAAAATTCATAATCTCGAACAGCTCTAGTGGAAAGGTGGTTCAGAACTAACTTAATTATTTCATATTTTATAGTTTTATCAGTTCTGGTAATTGTGTAAAGGTGGCTTCGCATTTTCATCGTCAGCAAACAGGTTCAAACTTCCCGCATTGTTTTTTTTGTAACTTATTTTTTACGCGAATTTGTTTTCCGTGGTATTCAATCACGACAAGCCGTGTCGGCGACGGGAGAAGAGGAAGTGTTTGTCGGTGGAGGACTCGACGAACGCGCCAGTCTGCAGTCCGCGATCGGCCGGAATTCCTGTCGGCAAATTCGCTCAGGGTGCCCCGAGGGGCGCTGCTCAGCTGACGCAATTTCGTCCTCGTCGCTGCTCGCGAACAGCGCCGACAGCCGGCGGGGGTCTGTCCCGGGTGATTGCGACAAACTGTAATGTGCTGCACGGGGAGGGTTGTGTTAAGGGATGGTAGAGAGGGTGAGAAGGGTCGTCGCAATTAAACCCAGCCAGCATTCCCCGCCTCGCCGCCGGACGCAAGGAACAATGCGACGAGCGACAGGTGACGTAATTGATCTCGACTCGCCCGACCCCGCTTGGGCGGGAGGGATAAGATGCCAGCCTGGTCCCGAGGACACAGAACAGAAAATACAGAGTGAGTGAGTGAGTGGGAAGACTTGGGTGGCTCTCAACATCGAGGTCTTGAGAACCGTTGAGGGTGAAGTGGGGTGAGTATAGAGCAGCGCCGGAATGAAAGGGCGGGGGAAACGGGAGATCCCCGAGAAAACCAGCCAACCAGAGGCATAGTCCGGCACGATTTCCACCTGCAAAAATCCGGGGGCGACCCCGCCGGAAATAGAACCCGGTTCGCCAGGTGGGAGGCGAGAAGTCTAACCAATAAACCACCGCGGCCCGTATAAAATACAGGGAGGCCAAACATCGTGTAGGCGAGGGGGCGGGGGTCCTTTTTTAGACGCTGTTCACGGCACTATGAGCACTTTTAAAATCAACCTCTGAAATATGTCACTGCCCCAACTTGCATATATTTGAACACTCTCAGAACCACTTAACCCGTTCAGCAACCGTGCCCGCTGTCGTGGACATGTTGCATATGAAGAATATTTATGGGCAATGCTGTATACAGCGAAGGATAGTTACCCAATGCCTTGAGAGTCTTCCTGACGGGTAGCATGATTTGTGAACGTTTCTGCAACTCTTGTCAATGAATGGGTGATGGTAACGTCTTTGAGCCTACAGCACGTTGCGCACTGGTTGATGAGCGTACACTAGGCACAAGTACAGTGCTAATCAAAATACCACACGATTGCAACAACCAGGCTCACAAATTAATGTGAGAACGAACGGGTTAAGTTTACGGTTTCAGGTGTTGCAAACAAACCATTTTATGAACCTACGAGTTAGTTCTTATATAGGCGTTTAAAATAGACTCTCATGCTTTCTATTTTATGTCATTTTTAAATGAACCCTTTTGGATCGTTTTATAAAAATAATGTAGAGCTATGTAAGATAATTCTTGTGTAATATCATTTTGGGGCATTTTACAAAAGAAATTTTGCCCAGAAATATAAAACAAAAACTTAAAATTTTACCAATTTTCACAAACCAGGAAAAACTTAAACTTACCCGCTATTGTGCCTCCTGGCGGTGCTGGATATGTCGCGAATAAAATTTTTAGTTGCAGCGGAGATAGCATTCTCAAGCAGATGTGCACTGAGATGTGAGTGTAAAAATGGTTCCCTCAATGGTCAAGTGAAAGTATATAAAATTTTAACACTAATTTCTGGAAGTTTAATTTGGAAAAAGTTGAACTTTCCTAGAACTCAACTCTGCTTAGTTTGAGGTATCTGGATTGCATATCTCCTTTCCTACCTAATGCTAGAATCGTTGTTTTGTAGTAACACGAACCATGGCGAGGTTTATCAAACCTCCGCGGTTTGTTCCCACAGAGTTAATAAAACAACTTTGCCACGATTTTTGACATATCTTTCACAAAATATTTTCTTCGTGATTTTATAAATTTTTCCAAGGTNGCCACGATTTTTGACATATCTTTCACAAAATATTTTCTTCGTGATTTTATAAATTTTTCCAAGGTGAGATAATCTAAAGTTGCACCCTCCTTCCTCCCCCCCCCAGAATTTTCTGAATATTGTCAGTTTGTGACGCCAAGCACAGGATAACTCCGGGTGTTTCACAAGGAAATGAAATAACTAATATAATTCATACTGTTTAAGTAGTTTTCCCGTACACCTCGAAGGCCAATTAGTCGCACATTCACGCACACAGAGAACAATACTACTAATTTTACACGCAGAGATACAATCACTATGTGGACTTCGCCTGAGAGTAGGTATCTCCGATAACGATACTAAAAAAAAAAAGTATTCATCTATTACGACACATGTCACGTGGATAAATATAGTTTCATTATTGTTTCGTAAGATTTTATCAGCGTATTATAGAAACCCTTCATTGTGTAAACGATAATTTGCGCGAATAAAAATATGATTTTTTATACTAACTCCAGTTAGCACAATCGGTAGCACATCATTTTACATACTCAAGGACAATTTAATGGGGGCACAGTTAACTTGCCACTCTATTGGATGGCAGCCAGTCACTTATGAAAGGTGTGTTCGGTGCATCAAGTGCCAATAGGACAGTGGAAAGTGGAGTACAGAGACTAACAGAACTGGTGTGCCTGTAGTTTTGAATAATATAGACGACTCAATTCTGCTCACAAATATCTGTGAAAATATATTTATTCCCAGTTCCTTTATGACGTAGCTAATAACTTTAGTAGCTTTACAAAAATACAATTCCAGACATTTTTTCATTTAAAATCTTAAACAAACTTGGCAGGCTTGTGTCAATGATTTCAGTATTATGTACCGTACACTGTAAAATTATTTCTGGTAAACTTTCTAATCTGTGATGGAAGTTTTTAACCTATACACTGTATGGCAATAATACCACACATCAAGCTGCAGATATAGGAATGTTTAGCGTCGCTACTCTACGAAGTTGGGAACTTCCCTACGCATTTGACTGTTTCCTGAGCGAATGTAGGAACACTACCATCGATGTACGGGAAACGATCTTACCATTCACCGTTTCTTACTATATGTATAACCGATGTGGTAAATTTGCGAATGACTTCTTAGAGTGTATGTTTACAAACAGCGAAGGGATACGTAATGCCTTATTCACGCTGATCATGCTCATTTGTTACAACCTATAAGCTTTCCAAATGTCAACAGAGTTTTCCTGAACCCATCCTGGTTTAAATAATTTTTTTGGACAATTTGTCGAAGCATTTTTTGGATAATTTGTCAAACGAAGGGAAAGTTTTAATTTAAATTTATATAACCAGAGGTTTTCAATATACAATAAATAAAACAGAAACAGCAGAAATTTACTTCTATATTTTTATTGTATTTTATTGATATTTATCGGCATATTTCTTAAATACTGCCGCAGAAATAAAGTTATATATTTCTTACAAACTTATAAGGTTAATAATATTAGAGTATTGTGCTATGCGTAGATAATTCAAGTAACAGTTAGGATAATGCACTTAAAACTATGGGACTATGAGAACTATCAGAAAACTCAGCTCTTTCTGAGAGATAAAATTTCAGGGCGAGTTAAACTTTTTGGGGAGACACTTGTAGAAAACTTAATGGGTAGAAACGTGCAAAATTCGCGTTATCTTTCTGTGACAGGATATACTCCAATGCCTTAAATACAAGCGGGAGCAGTATGTGGTTTCATTGGCCGTCGCACTTTGGTCAACGTCGCCTACTTGTTTAATATTCTTAAAAGAGATTGGCCACTCCACCGCAGATGCTATCTTATCGACTCAAGAGTTCTTCAGACGTGACAAAACATATTTACGGCCAATGACTGTAGCTTATCGAACGCACAGTAGCTTGGANGCCGGACGCAAGGAACAATGCGGCGAGCGACAGGTGACGTAATTTATCTCGACTCGCCCGACCCCGCTTGGGCGGGAGGGATAAGATGCCAGCCTGGTCCCGAGGACACAGAACAGAAAATACAGAGGGAGTGAGTGAGTGAGTGGGGAAACTTGGGCGGCTCTCAACATCGAGGTCTTGAGAACCGTTGAGGGTGAAGCGGGGTGAGTATAGAGCAGCGCCGGAATGAAAGGGCGGGGGAAACGGGAGATCCCCGAGAAAACCAGCCAACCAGAGGCATAGTCCGGCATGATTTCCACCTGCAAAAATCCGGGGGCGACCCCGCCGGGAATCGAACGCGGTTCGCCAGGTGGGAGGCGAGAAGTCTAACCAATAAACCACCCCGGCCCGTATAAAATAAAGAGAGGCCAAATATCGTGAGGGCGAGGGAGCAGGGTTCCTTTTTTTAGACGCTGTTTACGGCACTATGAGTACTTTTAAAATCAACCTCTGAAATATGTCACTACTCCAACTTGCATATATTTGAACCCTTTCAGAACCACTTAACCCGTTCATCCACCGTGCCCGCTATCGTAGACATGTTGCAGATGAAGAATTTTAATGGGCAATACTGTATACAGCGAAGGATAGTTACCCAATGCCTTGAGAGTATTCCTGACAGGTAGTATGATTTGCGAACGTTTCTGCAACTCTGGTCAATGAATGGGTGATGGTAACCGTCTTACTGGTCTAGGTCATAATTGGTTCATATTAATGTAGCTGAATATATAACCTACGGCTCATTGTCTGTGACAACGAAACAAGTGTAGTGTCGACTTAAGTGCAGCACGCATCATAAAATGGTTTGTTTGCAACACCCAAAACCGTAAACTTAACCCGTTCGTTCTCACATTAATTTGTGAGCCTGGGTGTTACAATCGTGTGATATTTTTATTTGCACTGTACTTGTGCCTAGTGTACGTTTGGATGGTAGTCAGTCACTTATGAAAGATTTTCTGTGCAGTGAGCGTGTTCAGTGTATCGAGTACCGATAGGACGCTGGACAGAGACTAACAGAACTGGTGTGCCTGTAGTTTTTAATAATACAGATGACTCAATTCTGCTCATGAATATCTGCGAAAATATATTTATTCCCTGTTCCTTTATGACGTAGAAAATAACTTTAGTAGCTTTATAAAAATAAAATTCAAGACATTTTTTCATTTAAAATCTTAAAAAAATTTGGCAGGCTTGTGTCAATGATTTCAGTATTATATACCGTACACTGTAAAATTATTTCTGGTAAACTTTCTAATCTGTGATGGAAGTTTTTAACCTATGCACTGTATGGCAATAATACCACACATCAAGCTGCAGATATAAAAATGTTTAGCGTCGCTACTCTACAAAGTTGGGAACTTCCCTACGCATTTGACTGTTTCCTGAGCGAATGTAGGAACGCTGCAATGAAGGTATGAAGGNACCATCGATGTACGGGAAACGATCTTACCATTCACCGTTTCTTACTATATGTATAACCGATGTGGTAAATTTGCGAATAACTTCTTAGAGTGTATGTTTACAAACAGCGAAGGGATAGGTAATTCCTTATTCACGCTGATCATGCTCATTTGTTACAACCTATAAGCTTTCCAAATGTCAACAGAGTTTTCCTGAACCCATCCTGGTTTAAATAATTTTTTTGGACAATTTGTCGAAGCATTTTTTGGATAATTTGTCAAACGAAGGGAAAGTTTTAATTTAAATTTATATAACCAGAGGTTTTCAATATACAATAAATAAAACAGAAACAGCAGAAATTTACTTCTATATTTTTATTGTATTTTATCGATATTTATCGGCATATTTCTTAAATACTGCCGCAAAAATAAAGTTATATATTTCTTACAAACTTATAAGGTTAATAATATTAGAGTATTGTGCTATGCGTAGATAATTCAAGTAACAGTTAGGATAATGCACTTAAAACTATGGGACTATGAGAACTATCAGAAAACTCAGCTCTTTCTGAGAGATAAAATTTCAGGGCGAGTTAAACTTTTTGGGGAGACACTTGTAGAAAACTTAATGGGTAGAAACGTGCAAAATTCGCGTTATCTTTCTGTGACAGGATAGACTCCAATGCCTTAAATACAAGCGGGAGCAGTATGTGGTTTCATTGGCCGTCGCACTTTGGTCAACGTCGCCTACTTGTTTAATATTCTTAAAAGAGATTGGCCACTCCACCGTAGATGTTATCTTATCGGCTCAAGAGTTCTTCAGACGTGACAAAACATATTTACGGCCAATGACTGTAGCTTATCGAACGCACAGTAGCTTGGAGTTTAGTCTGTCCTTGAATAACAACGCGAATTTTGCAGGCGTGCTTCACGTTACACCGGCGCACGACTTTCACAACTATCGGAGGCGAGCTAAACTGCGCGACCTGGACCACAGCGTTCCTTTACGTGCTTTCGGGACATCGAGTGAAGTGGCAGCGACGCGCCCAGCAATATACGGCGAAAATACGAGAGAGATTCAAGGTCGTACTCTCGGAGCGCGTGCAAGTCGGGCTTAACTCGTCGTGGACCTGCTGCAAATTAATGCAACTTATGGCCAGTGCTGCACACAGCGAGACATCCACGGTAAATATCACGGAGTAGATAAGTAATACTGTGTCGTTTTAAAATACGTCACTGTTTTTGCACTGTTTTTACCAAATTTCTGAGACCTCAATTTCAGTATTTAATTCAGCGAAATATAATTGCGATTGGTATTATTTAAATACATTTTTACCTTGTCGTGTTTAATTAATGCGTTAAATTATGCTTTTATTCTTTATCTAAGCAATCTAGGACTTACTTGATTATTAATCTAGTTATTGTTAGGGTAAATGATTTTTACATATTTTCATTTAATGCTTCATTAAAGATTGCCTAATGTGCTATTTTTTTCATTTCCGTTTATTTAATCATTGTTTGCCACTATTTTACAGTTAACACATTTTTCTCGTTACATTGGTTTCAATTCAGTTTCGGTCTCTACTTAAAAAAGTTAAGATTACAATCCCGTTAGTTGTCTGACGGCTGGCGTGTCGTGCGGTTGCTTCTCTGCCGGATGCCGGATANTGAAAGTTAAGATTACAATCCCGTTAGTTGTCTGACGGCTGGCGTGTCGTGCGGTTGCTTCTCTGCCGGATGCCGGATACCGGATGTGCATTGCAGCGTTGTGAATGCCGTCGGTTGTCGCCTCATTTCAGTGGCCGATCCAAGGGGTAACTGAGGCGTCTTGATCTCGATACCCGCCCATGAAACTTGGTTTTGCACTTGATAAAGTGTTGCCCTTGAAACAAGAACATTGTTTATAATGCAATGGCACTTACTATGTTAAAAGGACATTTTAAACTGTATTTAGACAGACTATCCTCTAAGAACTGGCATTTACGTGTAGCAATCGAACTTAATGCTTGCTGGTAAGTACGTGATTTGATCGTAATGCACAGTGCCCAATCCCAAGTAGCTCCCTCCTTAATGGGCTCCTGCCTCCTTCTGAAGCTCGCCTCCCACTTTCCTCTCTGCAGCAATCGCTATGTTTTTTGCCGTACCTAAACAGTTAGCATGTAATTTTACAAAAAAAAAAAAAAAAAAAAATTCTCATGTTCAGGTGATATTTCTCTTCACTTCGTCTCTTCTGGACAGCCTGCGACATCTATAGTCAAGAATCAAGAACCCGACCGTTTTCTACACGTCGTGAGCTCACCTTTACTGCACGTGTCGACTAAATTTCTTTTTGTGTGTGCCAGCCTAACCTTTCCTGCACGCTTTAAGATGAACCGTTTCTGCATGTTTTCGCCTTTGGTGGGCCTTGCCTGCCCTTTCCCTGCTGGGGACAATATTTGCCTTCGTTTCCGTCGGCTACATTTACCGGTTTCTGTAGACGGGACGATGTCTGCGTTCAGCTAAGCTGATCAATTTATTTTATTTAAATATGAACTTTATTTGTGAGGTACTGTATTACTATAAAAATTAAAATAAATTAAATTTATTAATAAAATCACCTAAAGCTGTTCAAACTTTTGTTATGGGCATTTAAAATTATGGTTTTTTCAAGTATATGCTATTTGTAACTAATATGTTAAATCTACCTTTTGTTCAGGGTACCTATTTTAAAACTTTTAAGCTGTTAGCAGCAAAAATGAAATTTTTATGCTTTAACTGAAGTTAATTGATAATCATCATGTGACTTAAACTGATATCTTGCACGTTTCTATTCTATATAAAGACTTTTTAAGTACCAGGCCTTAATAGTATATTGCGTGGTCTCTATTGTCTTCTCTGACTTTATGTTAAGTGAATTTCATATTCTGAAGAATTATTTATTTAAATCAGTCTTTTAATTTGTTTAAATTTTAGAAAATTCAAAGAAAAGTTTTAGAAACGAAAAACCATAAGTCATGTCTTTTTCATTTATTGATGATTTAGTCTTACTCTGGGCTACATTTTATCGTCTATACAAGAAGTATTTGTATGCATTATGTTTTTCGATTCTCTATTTTGTGTTATGTACGATCACCCAGCACATTTCTGTATTTTGCTTCCTCTCTTTTTGTCTGTGTCGGGTCCTTAGGTAAATTCGTAATTTTTTTGCCACTGGTTATTTTTTTACGGCATTAGTTTTATGCTGTTTGTGCCAAGAACTCGATGCATTTCTTTGTCGCTCGAGAGTGATGTTTTATTTCTGTATAATCTTTCGATCGTACGTGTAGGCACAGTGCACAAAGACGAAATGGCGCGGCGGTTCTTTTGACGTGGTCGTACCCATTCGTTAATTGCTTGCGCGAGTTTCTGGGAGTGGGATTTGTATCTGATTGTCTACCGCGTGCGGCGAAAGGTTCCCTATTGTATGGGTTGTCGGATGGCAAGTGGGTTATCAGGCGCCGATCGACGAAATGCGTTCTGAAATGTTTCTGGCCAGTCGAGCAATTCTGCTGGCGTGTGCGGTTGAAGTTCGCAGTTTTAGCTGCTGATTTACCTCTGTGTTCTTAAATACACTCATTTGCAAATCAAAATGTATCACCGTGAACGAATCGCGCGAGTACAACGAAGGTTGCCACACAGTATCGTCGTAGCCCGCCATGTGTCATATTTGCTTTAAAAGCGGTTTACCTGCGCGGATGTGTCACTTCATCATTCACAGCTGCAAGACACCGAATAAGGCCTTAGAATAAGTGTGATTCACAGAACCAAGTTCAGGGAACACGTAGCATGCCTGGACAGCACATTCGACTAGATTTTTCCCAGCTGGATGAGTTTTAGAGAGGCCGGATCTTCGGCCTCCGAGAGGCAGGTTGGACGTTTCGGCGCATTGCTCGCCACTTGAAAGTCGGAGANGTTTACCTGCGCGGATGTGTCACTTCATCATTCACAGCTGCAAGACACCGAATAAGGCCTTAGAATAAGTGTGATCCACAGAACCAAGTTCAGAGAACACGTAGCATGCCTGGACAGCACATTCGACTAGATTTTTCCCAGCTGGATGAGTTTGAGAGAGGCCGGATCTTCGGCCTCCGAGAGGCAGGTTGGACGTTTCGGCGCATTGCTCGCCACTTGAAAGTCGGAGANAGAGAGGCCGGATCTTCGGCCTCCGAGAGGCAGGTTGGACGTTTCGGCGCATTGCTCGCCACTTGAAAGTCGGAGATAGACGCAGTGAAAACAGGAGGGCATACACAACCGTCGAGAAGGCTCGGGTCGACCCCAGCAGACCACCAGTAGGGAGGATTGTTTCATCGTACGACAGGCTGTCAGAACTCCACGGGCGTCGCTGCGCACCAAACAGGTACATGTGGAGCTAGGGATACGTATGTGTCCACAAGTACCGTATCCATGCGACTAGCAGAGTGGGATCTGTCACTACGGCACCTCTTACGCACTTACGAAGTCTAACATTACGACCTGAGCACCACCGAGAATGCGCGACCTTCTGTTGGGATGTGATAGTATGGCTGCTTGCAGATCGGTGATAAGTGGTGTTCAGTGACGAATCACGGTTTTCTGGATACAGACGACGCGTAGTTCGAGACTGTAGACGTCCTGGCCAGCGCTGTGATCCGCAATTCATCGTAGAGNGCGTAGTTCGAGACTGTAGACGTCCTGGCCAGCGCTGTGATCCGCAATTCATCGTAGAGCAGCACACCTCCCCGACGATAGACGTCATGGCGTGTGGTGCCCTTCCCTACGACCCCTGCACACCACTGGTGGTAAACGAAGAAACCTTTATGGTGCGGTGATATGTCCAGGAATTCTGCAACCATGTGGGCTACCCTTCTTGGTGCAGCTTGACAATCCCATTTTACAGCAGGATAATGCCCCACCTCACACAGAACGGGTATCTCGGGACTGTCTTCGTGACCTAAGCGTGCTTCCTTGGCCAGCAAGGTCCCCAGACCTCTCACCCATCAAGAACGTTTGGGACCATATTGGACGGCAACATCGGCCAGCGGCAACTACGGTTGATTCGGAGGGTGAGTAGCGCCAGCTGTTACAGGATATTCTTCAGTAGAACATCCGACGCCTCTATGCCTCCATGCCCGACCGTATTATCACCTGTCTCCGTGTTACGAGTGGCCCAACATCATACTAAGTGCATCCTGAAAGTTTTGGTCCTCCCCTGCAGTATATGGTTGGTGTTTTACAATAGTTTGATGTTTCCTGTATACACACAACAACGTCATGTGCATGTACCCACTTACGTGCCCCTGCGATAGCACCTTTGGGGTGATAAATGTTTTGCAAACGAGTCTACTCTTCGTCNCATGTACCCACTTACGTGCCCCTGCGATAGCACCTTTGGGGTGATAAATGTTTTGCAAACGAGTCTACTCTTCGTCAATATTGTAATCTTCCTTGTAGCTATTCTGATTTGTTGAAATTTATACACCTCTTTGACATGATAGGTTAACGACAAAAACATCGAACACGTAGCGTGGTAAAAATTTCTGGATACAAGTACAGAGAATACAGTACGTTACGTGATTCCAACACTTGAACTAAGAACTTAACGTGGGACTGAACNCTGGATACAAGTACAGAGAATACAGTACGTTACGTGATTCCAACACTTGAACTAAGAACTTAACGTGGGACTGAACGAGCAAAGAAAGTGCACGGGAAAAAAGTAACTTAAAGTTGTGGCGTGAAGGTAATTCACGAAGGACGTGAAGTTAGGAGAGAACATTTCTGACAACTAAATTCGGCGACGTAATATCGATTCGTTAACAACGCATGAAAGTATCGATTTCTGCGACGATTTTTTTTATTAGTGGGGAGCCCACCTATAATTTTATTTCATTTCCATGCCTTTGTGAATTTAATGGAAATATTTAATGCTTTTTGTAAATATTAACAAAATATAACGAAGAAAACTTTGTGGCTTGGTTTGGTAAACAAAATTAAACTTTATANGCTTTTTGTAAATATTAACAAAATATAACGAAGAAAACTTTGTGGCTTGGTTTGGTAAACAAAATTAAACTTTATAAATTTTTCTGTTATTCAAACACTGCAAATATAGACACAGGCGTTGATCTCGAACGGTGCGGTAGTTTTGTACGTTGATCCTTAATCAAAATCAAATACTGTCAACTTCAATAGCGCAAATGGGCTTGAATCATACTCGTCCCTTTAGGAACCAACGGTTAAATTTGGTCATACGGTGTACTTAGTACTGGGCTGAAAATAAAATAACCTTACTCACACAGGTTCAACAACTTCCTTTAGAATACTTCATGTAAGTGGAATTAAGCATCTTTGAAAATTTTTTATCTTTAGGGGTAGTAAAATTTCGTGAAAAAAAAACCAAGGCAAGTTATATTAAAAACACTGTATTTTGATTGGCTAAATTACTTTTTTGACATTTGTTAACTGCCTGCTCACGAATCACGTAGGAACCGTGCTGATGTTGCCGAATTCTGAATGGCCCGGGCAAAAATATGAAAACGCCTTCTTAAGCAAACAGCAACCAGTGGCAATAGACAAACTGCTGTTGGGTGATTATATTATTGAAGTTTACCGTGCACTCATATTATGTTTGCAAAAAGTCACTAACTCTATTTATCACTTTCAACTCGTCCACTTCACGAAGATCTAATACCATCGTGCTGTCGCAAATGCAGGTCAATAGACTCTACCGGAACTTGCGAGCAACTGTGATGACAGGAATACTTTGCATAATTAGCGTACACCTCTTTTTAGAACACGAATCTTGCTCGAAAGGTAAGGTGTGAATGACTTACGACTTTACTCGTTTATCTTGGCTGGCCTTCGAACATGCTCACATTTCCTGACTTAACGAAACCTTCACTGGCTAAGCAAATTTTCTTATGCTTTTTCCCGTATCTTAAGAATAATTGTCCAACTCAGTATGATTTGTCGTAAATGCAATGGTAAAATAAAATTACATAAGAAATCGAATGATAAATAAATAGTTAATAGTAGCACACGAATTTCGCGAAAAGATTTCAAGACCTGTTGTATTTCATAACACTTTAACTCAAATTCACTTTCGTGATTGGTTGGTTCCCGAATAACACATTTTATCTGTCTGTCAGCTAATCACAGATCTACACTATCAGAAATATTCAATTGCGATTGGCCAGTCAAGTAAGAAAATGTCTTCTCACAAATACACGCCGCCAATAAGCATAACCAAACTACTGATACGCCCGTAGCGTATTGAAATCTGGCGTGTGAGGAAATCTTTTCGCGAAATTAGTTTGTCCCTACCCACCAACCATCTCATGTGACGCTAAAGCATTGGCTGCTTTATGGGCCTAGCATTCCCTGTGTATTTGCGAAAGTATGCAACCTAATATAGCAAATACCCTACTAATATTACAAATTCTGCTAATATTATAAATGCGAAAGCCTGTGTGTGTGTGTGTGTATGTTTGTTACCACTCAGCACCATAACGGCTGAACGGATTTTGATGAAATTTGGTATGTAGGGACTTTAGATCCTGGAATAGAACATAGGAGACTTCATATCCCGGAAAATTGTACTGTTCCTGTGGAATAACAACAAAACGTAATTCTGCAACGGCTGGGAACGTGTAATACCACCATACACCAAGCTGTCTGGTATGAAACTAGATGGTGGTGACTACCCTTAAAATACGTAAGCGTTTCATTCGCGAGTCAATTTTCCCAATTGATTTATTATTGTATCGCTGTAAAAACTAAATTGTACCCGGGCGAAGCCGGGCCGGTTCGCTAGTATAAAATATTGGAATGCTGCAATATCGCTAATATCTTAACATCATGACTATCGTTATTTAAAAATGCTGTTAACGTAAGGGCCAAAAGTGTTGTGCTACCCTGAAGTGGCTTGGCCACTTCAGTGTACGAGCCTATGATGCTGACAGCCGCTTAAAGCGCGAACTCTAGAAGCGCAGCCACCAAAATGACGTCACTAGCCAACAACATGTCGGAATGCCATTCATCAATCAGCGCCTGGTATCCTACTTGCCAGGAGGCAGCCCAGCCAACAGGGAAGATTCCGCAGCACGCAGCAGCCAATCAGACAGAATGCTAGTTCCCGGCCCGGAACCGCACGCATCCAGTCGCTGAACGGGTACGCCCACNTCATACACCAAGTTGTCTGGTATGAAACTAGATGGTGGTGACTACCCTTAAAATACGCAAGCGTTTCATTCGCGAGTCAATTTTCCCAATTAATTTATTATTGTATCGCTGTAAAAACTAAATTGTACCCGGGCGAAGCCGGGCCGGTTCGCTAGTATAACATATTGGAATGCTGCAATATCGCTAATATCTTAACATCATGACTATCGTTATTTCAAAATGCTGTTAACGTAAGGGCCAAAAGTGTTGTGCTACCCTGAAGTGGCTTGGCCACTTCAGTGTACGAGCCTATGATGCTGACAGCCGCTTAAAGCGCGAACTCTAGAAGCGCAGCCACCAAAATGACGTCACTAGCCAACAACATGTCGGAATGCCATTCATCAATCAGCGCCTGGTATCCTACTTGCCAGGAGGCAGCCCAGCCAACAGGGAAGATTCCGCAGCACGCAGCAGCCAATCAGACAGAATGCTAGTTCCCGGCCCGGAACCGCACGCATCCAGTCGCTGAACGGGTACGCCCACACCGAAGGAACCGCACGCATCCAGTCGCTGAACGGGTACGCCCACACCGAAGGAACCGCCTCGTCATTTCGTCTCCGTGTACTTATTTACTCTGCGATACTTAATCATGTTCATGCTAGTAGAGAGTGCGGGCTTTTGTTCCAGCCAGGGCGCGCTGGAGAGGAGAAGATCACTCAGGGATTTGACCTGGCACCCCAGGTCAAATCCCTGAGTGATCTTCTCAGGCAAAGAGGTTGGACATAACCTGAGAGCATTCGTGGTTTTAGGTGTGCTAGAGCAGATATGTAGTGAAATGCCGATAGTCCATTCTCGGTTACTTCCAACTTTTATAAAGCGCTGCTATAGTTCTACTCGCAGACTATTACTCCGTCTCCTGAAAAAAAAAACTTTAACTCATTCTAGGAAATTTCACTAAAGGGACAACTCTACGCATTTGAGCACTCAGTTTAATCATATTTTGCATGAGTACTATTTCTTATACACCTATCTTCTCCCTGCTTTTATTCACGTTAATGAAATTAAACATTATAATTTATTGATAAAATTAACCAAAATTTAATTTATAACAAAAGTAAAATAATTTGGCCCTTAACACAAAACAGGTGTGACACATAAAATATTTAGGAAACAACCAAATACGTCTTAAGTGTGATTTTTCAAAGGTTGGATTCAAAATGTGCGAAGTTACCGCCAATAGACAATAGTAAATTCGCAAGGTTATTAAACGAGCGCGCGCTTGACTCATGCCAGTTGTCATTCCGTGGGACCACTTTTCCTGGCCTCCCTGCACAAAAGAGTCCAGTTAAGTTCCGCCCACCCGATGCAGCTCGCAGCAATATCGCAGTATCGTGATGCCGTAAATGTTACAAGCGTTGATATTACTGTACTCCTGCTTGGACAATAACGCAGCTGCAATGTTTCAAAATTATTGTATCGCGACTGACATTCCGCCCTATATCGACACGTACACGGAGGCGAAATTGAATGGCGGTTCCTTCGACGTGGGCGTATCCATTCGCGGATTGGTAGCCGCGAGGCACTGGGAACGAGCCTTTGTGTCTGATCGGCCACTGCTCGCTGCCGAAGGTTCCCTACCGGCCGGGCTGATGGCTGGCAGGTTAAGTCGTCAGCCGCTGACTGGTGAACGGCGTTCGGGCGGCGTGTGCGGCAAAAATTGGCGGGATAGGCGGTCGTTAAAAAAAAAACCCCTTGTACACTCCACAGTGTCGGGAGGGGTCGCGCATCTCTTTCTCTCGGCGTGCCGTGGATACGGTGTCGCTGAGCTGCGGGGACAGCATGTAATGGGTGTAAAGTCCCAATTCCGCCGGGGCAACATTGTAGAATGCGGCTGTGATGCACGGAGAGTCGGCTCTGAACCGAGGAAACACGCAGAGTCGTGTGGCATGCGGCAATGTGGCGTGCGACGTGTCACCGCCTGTCTGGGCCGACAGTGTTGCCGCATGCCTCGGAAATCTGTCTGTCGAACAGTGTTGCCCTGGGTCCGGCAACGTGTCAATCATAGATAACAGAAACTGCCATATTTGTAAGCTATTCTTTTGCCGGGCCTGTGGATATCTGCCGAGGTAATTCTCAACACCGCATACGCGTGTCTCACATTGCGGCGCAAGGTATTACAGTTGCGGAACACATCATTCTGGCAAAATATTTGCTTAGAAAGATGGTTAATGTCATTTTCTGAGATTTCCGTTTCTTGTCTTTCCTGTGTCGGCTGCCGATAACCAGTAAACTTAAATTAACCGGTTCGACTTGCACGTAAGCACGCACGATTTTCTTCTTCTTGTGATCTGGCCTGTTCCACTACACGGCAAAATATGCATGTCCCGCTTGCTCGAGTAAGCCCAATAATTGTCGTCGTGGTGGACCGTCTTTGTCTCAAACCATCGTGTGAAGCACTGCTGGAGGAAATGTCCATCTTTACCTGGGTAAATTTTTTCTGCGAAATACAGTATTGTCGGCATAAGTATTAAGATGCGTAAAGATAACCAGCACCAGTGTAAGGACTCGCAGGGCAAATCTCCGGAAGGGCGTGGACTTGCCTCTAAGTAGCCGCGCAAGAGGAGNCTTTCCTGTGTCGGCTGCCGATAACCAGTAAACTTAAATTAACCGGTTCGACTTGCACGTAAGCACGCACGATTTCCTTCTTCTTGTGATCTGGCCTGTTCCACTACACGTCAAAATATGCATGTCCCGCTTGCTCGAGTAAGCCCAATAATTGTCGTCGTGGTGGAGCGTCTTTGTCTCAAACCATCGTGTGAAGCACCTCTGGAGGAAACGTCCGTCTTTACCTGGGTAAATTTTTCTGCGAAATACAGTATTGTCGGCATAAGTATTAAGATGCGTAAAGATAACGAGCACCAGTGTAAGGACTCGCAGGGCAAATCTCCGGAAGGGCGTGGACTTGCCTCTAAGTAGCCGCGCAAGAGGAGNAGCACCAGTGTAAGGACTCGCAGGGCAAATCTCCGGAAGGGCGTGGACTTGCCTCTAAGTAGCCGCGCAAGAGGAGTCGCTGTGGCCTACCGGATAATGATCTTGAACCTCCACACAGTAAATTACTCCAAACAATTTCTTGAGGAATTTTTGTGAAAGATTTTCTTGTTTTATATGCACGAAATACTGTATATTTACAAAATATTTTTTTCGGAAACACACAAAAATTATTTATGCAGTGAACTGCATAGTGTCTATAATAAATTTGACGACTACGACACTCACATGTTAAAATTCAAAGTTAATGGGGCAGCGATGGTGTAGTGGTTAGAGCACTCGCCTTCCACCTAGGAGAACCGGGTTTGATTTCCGGTGGGGCAGCTCCCGGATTTTCGCATGTGGGAACCGTGCTGGACGATGCCGCTGGTCAGCGAGTCTTCTCGGTGATCTCCCGTTTCCTCCGCCCTTGCATTCCGGCGCTGCTCCATACTCACCTNCCGCTGGTCAGCGAGTCTTCTCGGTGATCTCCCGTTTCCTCCGCCCTTGCATTCCGGCGCTGCTCCATACTCACCTTACTTCACCCTCATGGCTCTCAAGGCCTTGATGTTAAGAGTGAGTAATCCGAACATATTTTCTGTGCATTTGTTTACGCGTTTACGATATACTTTGTGTCCAGAAGTAGAGGTATCGGTGAACGGCTGCCCGTGTTTAGCTATGTATGCTCGATACTGGCGCAGAAGTGAATTGCGTTTCTGAGGAATTCATTAGTGCTGTCAAAAATTCAAAAGTCTTGATACAAGTGATTTCCGTTAATAAACTAAAAATTGTCGGAGTAACCTCACGAGCAAGTGCGACCATCAACCGCCAATCTTTACAGAANCACTTCATCCTCATGGCTCTCAAGACCTTGATGTTAAGAGTGAGTAATCCGAACATATTTTCTGTGCATTTGTTTACGCGTTTACGATATACTTTGTGTCCAGAAGTAGAGGTATCGGTGAACGGCTGCCCGTGTTTAGCTATGTATGTTCGATACTGGCGCAGAAGTGAATTGCGTTTCTGAGGAATTCATTAGTGCTGTCAAAAATTCAAAAGTCTTGATACAAGTGATTTCCGTTAATAAACTAAAAATTGTCGGAGTAACCTCACGAGCAAGTGCGACCATCAACCGCCAATCTTTACTGAACACAGGAAATATCGGTGATGGAAAGAGTGCTATTAGTTTAATAGAAAAAGGCCCGATTAAACAATAAAATGCGCACTTTTGAAGTCAACTTTTGAAAATTACCACTGCTCCTTTCTCCATATATTTTAACGGGCGCACTGAGTGGCATTCTCCCAGTAAAGTTGGTAACGACGCGACGGAGGGAAAGTAGTTCCATATCTTATCATTAAATTAAAAGTGTTAGGTAAAAGGTATTTGATACTAAAATTATTTATTTTACTTTCGGAATTTTTTAATGCATATAAACATACAAATTAACAGATTTAAGAAATATTCACTTTTGTATCAATGTTACAGTTTTACTTGATCGTAGCACGAATAAAATTATTAGGCTCATGACAATGTTAATTTTACATTTGGGGGAAGAATACACTATGTTTATACACGTATATATTAAGTACGGCTTTCAAAAGTGCACAGTTTACCTTGAACAGCCTATGCGTGGTGTCGACTCTCTTAGCAGATATCCCATCATTATTTACTTTCGTGGCAGCATTATTCAGGCCAGAGCTCAATCCAATCATAATTCCTTTCGCTTCGGCAATGGAAAAAGTTAATTCACTAGTCTGCGCTGAGCGAGAAAAAAAAAATTCCGGAGTGTCTTAAATGCAGTTCTTTGTATTGCAAGCAGAAATTATTTCAGATACACAAATCAGCTGCTGCAACGCCATTCTTTAGTTTTAGTGACAAACCAAGAATATGCGATATATACGATGTAAAATCACACAGACCCTGAAGAAACCATTCTACCAAAAACCGTTCAAGGTACCAGACGCTCGCCGAGGAGGCAAATCATTACCTGAAGACAATGTTACAATTGGAAATTATAAAGCGAGCAGATAGCTCATGTTGCAGTACTATAGTTCGTCTGCGTAAAAGGAAAGGTCAGATCCATTTTATTGCTGTCCATCTTAATAATATCACTGTTAAGGTGATCGCCTAGTGAGAGGTGTGTTTGTGTGAGTGAGGTGTAAATCGATGAAGCGCTACGGGCGACGCTAACCGGCGTACGTAAAGCGGTATCGTCCCTACGTGCAAGGCACTCAACTGGCGTGCAGTCTTCCCGTCGGCGACTCGTCTGAACGCGGTGGCCCTGTCATTTTATTGCACGCGACTCTGTAGCAAAGTCCCAATGTAGTCCTGCACCGCAGTTTCGCATGCAACGCGTTTGTACATTTCGAGACACAGCAGTCTGAAAAAGCCGTCTTTAGCTCTTTTGGAGGTCATAAAAATAATAGTCCCAAAAAAAAAAAATTCAAACACACTTTAACGCATTTCAAGTGCTAATTAGGCGAGTGTCTTAAGAACAGAGAGAGTCCTACATCCTACAGACGACGATGACGTTTTGCGATTCTCTTCTGGAGCTACGTTCCTCACGTCATTGCACCTGGTTCACGGACACTCCATCCAAACTCCCAGCAGTACAGTAGATCCTTATTTTTGTCGCGATAATTATATGTGTTTTGAAATATGCAACAGTTATAGCTAATGCCAACTGTTCTGTATTTAAACGGAATTTCCCGAATCCTAGGACTGAAATAATTATCCCGTATGCCCCTAAGCTTTTCAGAAATAAACTGAATGTTAATAAGCACAGATTCAGCAATTTATCACGTCCGCGATTACACGCTCTAACCTATTGGTCATAGATAGTTGCAATTAACACAGATAACTGGCATTCGTCAACAAGGGCCTTAGCAGAAGTAGCGCCTGCCGAGATGTGAATGTACAGTGTTTTATTTTCTTCTGGTGTTTGTTGGCAGCTATATTTGCAACAAACATATTGTTGTATGTGTTCAGATAAAATGGCGACTGATATGTAACACTGTCCTCTCCACATTGCAGGCAGCATTTAAAACATCTTTTTAATAAGACATTATCTTGATCGTTTTATTGGGATCAGATGTCGTGTTTCGAGTTGTTAAGTGTCCCTTATGGCAAATATGAATAAGTTGGTAACACTAGTCCTAGCTACGAGGGGTTGCGGAGGTGTAGTAGCTAGACTGCTCGCCTCCCACCAAGGTGAACCGGATCCGACTCCTGGTGAGGTCACCCCTGGATTTTCGTGCATGGGAATCGTGCTGGACGATGCCGTTGGTCGGCGGGCTTTCTCAGGGATATCCCGTTTCCCCCGCCCTTGCATTCCGGGGCTGCTGCATACTCACCTCGCTTCACCCTCATCGGCTCTCAAGACCTCGATGTTAAGTGCCGAAATCTCTGCACTCTCACCCCCTAGGTAAGGCAGCTCCAACCTCGATCGGCGGGCTTCCAGTGAAGGGACGAGTCTCTCACGTATTGTCCAGCCCGGAGCAGACAGCATATCCGGGAACACTGGAAACCGAGGCGTCTGTATTTCGATTACTTTCCGCTCCGCATACTCGGAGTAAACACACCCCCCTCTCCCAACCCTTCTACATAATACTCACGGAGAGTTCACTCACGTCTGCGCTCGGAAAACCAATATACGCTCTCCATCGCTCACGGCGCAACTCGCAGCTCGCTTCCTACTTCTCTTCGCCAGTCGATACGCAGTCGCGCGCGGCACGTCCTCTGTGGCCCGCGTTCTGGCGGCGAGAACTAGTAACTTTAAAGGTGTTGGACACAGAAAAATTTGTAATATTATATTTGTACCGCATACTGTCTAACTTGAAGGCATTGTCCCACCAATAATTTTTCCTCAGATAACATTTTTTTAGATAGCAAGGTTTTTGCAAAATGACATGTCAAATTAAAATTGTTACTGTTTTTGAAACATACAACTAAAATAAACCAAATACTCACAAAATATAACAAGGGAACTGAAGGGTTTTGTATGAATACATTTTAATGCATGTTCAGCAAAGGTTATTTTCAAAAAAATTGTGGGCAGTTCACAAATCAAAAATATGCAAACAAATTTCTTATTTTCAGCAATTTTTATAGCTTGCAAAACATTTACTTGTACAATTTTACAGGCGTCTTAAAGTAGCTCTTGGTATCTTCCTTCAATGTGACACACATAATTCCTGTACGTGAGATAGTTTTCATTATTTGTACATTTATAAAACAGCAAAATTGTTATATTGACATTTATTTATAAGAAAACAATGCGTTAAATTTTTTATTCGAGGAAAGAGTAATCACTGGTAAAGTCTAAAAGTTTAACAGAGTGAGATACAAATATAAAATAAAACATTTATTTGTGGCAAACACCCTTAAGGCTCCTGCGTACCTGGATGTATTCCGCGCGTTCGAGGCTCAGAAGCGAGGGACCGGTACGGCGAAACGAACACGCATGTACTGAAAGAACGACCATCAAAATATTTGTTTGTAAAGGGCCAAAAATATATCTAGTTGTCCCAACTAAATTATTTTTGACTATACCAAACATGAAAAGCAACGAAATTAATCTCGTTCACCTAAAAAAACACACGCTTTAGTAAAGTAAATCTTCTGCGTGGGGCGAAAAGAAATACGATTGTCAACAAAATATTTTGTTCAACCGACTGTATATATTTGGCTACTAATTTAGTTGCCTTCGTTCGAAAATAAACTCGAGAGTTTGTTTGCATTCTTCTGGCAGTTTGGATAGCAGCCTCAAGGGCCTTGGAGTTACGGAGGAGTTAGGGGGGGGGGGAGGTAACCCCTCGGGAAATGAACTCTCCTAACTCTGCGAAGCGCCAGAACAGCGCGGAGAAAAATAATACGCGCCGCGCAGACAAGAACTAAGCTCGCGGGCAAGGAAAACGCGCAATGGATAAATATGCACGGGCGGTGAGGGGTTGGGGGCGAGGCAAGCGAAATTCTTCAGATTTTAGTGCGTCCGCCCCGCCACTTCCGGCGGCTCCATTTATGCATTTGTGGCGGGAGGGGAAGAATGCTCTTAAAACGAGGAGCAGCTGTAGCTCTGCTGGTTCCACAAGTTTAAATGGAGGGATTATCTCGAGTATGTTCTCTCTCGTTTGAAACGTGCCATTCAAGCATTCCTGGAGCGCATGCGGAGTTTCATTATTACTTTAGCCGCACCACTAACTGCAGAATTGTAGTTTTTAGGACAACATTTATTTACGTTATTTTTAAATAAGTGGAAGTAAGTGTCTTGTGAACGTTCAAAGGGCTAGCGTTATTTCCTTAATTTTAGTCATGTTACATATTTTTCATTTTCATTTTTAAAAAATTGCCTCAAATATTTTATTACAATGGAGAAAAAATCGTTTATATAAAATAATGAAACGAGTTATAATAATTTTAATTTTATATCTCTTGTAAAAATCTCAAAATTTAACAAAATTAATACATTATTCTTTATCTCGAAATATGTATAAATGTTATAAGAACGCCACAATTCCAATTTTTAATTTTGAGGTAAAATGTAAACTTGAAATAGCGAGAAGACCTTTACTGGAAGTGTTGGAATTAAAAGAAATTACAACATCCTACTTCTGTCATTTCAATAAACACTTGAGTTGAACCCAAACTTTGGGTTAAAATAACTTTTTGAAATTTGCACTAATCAAGATTGAGTGTTAAAATGCTCATATTTACGCTGTCAATTTATCATTCTAAATACAGAAAAAAATTACCCTTGAACGGTTTTAAACGCTTTCGATTAGTGCAGATTTTTCCATTTAAAAATCAATTGAATGCTTACGACATCAACAAAAAACACGTTATTGGGCTTAATAATGGCAAGACCACTATTCAGATTTATTCTTCGAGTAAAATAAAAGTCAATAATAAATTGTTGAAACTTCTGGAGTTTGGAAGGAATAGGTGAAATTATAGGTCTTGAATGTGTGTGTAACTCAACATACTCAGGCGATGTACGACGACATTATGAGCTACCGAAGCGAGTTCTATGAACATCTAGCTGGTAGGTCACTACTCGACCACTGTAGCTGTGTGGGTTGTCGTTATCTCGTCTGATACAGTGGGTAGTAAAGTGATTTTGCTGACAAGGAAAAAAAACATACTAACCAGTGATGGGTGGAGTGTAGGCGTAGTCAACCGCTCTACCCTTCATGTCCCCTTTTAAAATGGGTTACCTTCACCTCAGCAACTGCAGTGGCCCACGGGATGTTTACCTCTCAAGGATACCCGCTACACATTTATTTTTCCATTGGATTCACATGTGTGTTGTTGGCGTATTCGATGAGTTATTAGATATTTTTCGACTGTTGTCTATTCTATATAGGTAAAGAATGTTGCGACTCTTGTGCAAAAAGGCGGCAACACTTGTTTTAAACTTCCTGTCCTTTCCTTAGCTATTATTAAACTTTTTTTTCTCGGTTGCATGAGGTCGGCGGTCGCTTGGTCTGCAGAGCCGTTCATGTTTTTCACTGTGTGGACCCTTCGTCGATGGAGGAGGAGGTGGTGGTGGTGGCGGCTGTTGCTGCTTAGTGACGTAGCACCTTGCACCAGCTGCGGGAATGAGGAGTGTCCGGAACGGAAGCGGTGCAGCCTTCGAAGCACTCCTTGCAGGGCAGGCAGTCGCGAATATCTTCGTCTTGCTGCAGGTAGGCTGGAAGTCTCTTGTACACGTACCGAACTTCGTGGTGTGCGTATGTTAGCATGAACTCTTTCGGAAGAAAGGCCAGTTCGTTATCTGGATCTATGGCCGCAAATTACCGTAGCCTCCCGTACGTGACGATCGCCGAAATTATTTTCTGCCCACTGGGACAGCATGCAAACGTCTGCTGTTTGACGATGAGAAAATTCCAGACAATAAATAAATTGAATACTTTAAGGTGAGCAGGTGATGAAGACGGCAGCAGCAGGCAGGATACTGGGTCCCAAGGCCTTTTACGCCGTGGTATATGAGTGGAATGGGTGGGATGGAGAGGGGGAGGTGAAGTTGCCTGATNATAATCGGCGCAAGAAAATAAAATGTCTTCAATGAAAAAAAAATAAATAAAAATAATAACCGAATAAAATGAATAAAAAAATTATGTATATATTTTTAAGTACATCTTATAATTTTTAATAAAAAAAATATTTTAAGAAAAGTTACTAAAAACATTATTATTACACATTCTTATTCTGGAATAATCTTGACAATGAAAACTCACATTCTTTTAAATACATTTTTTACCCATAGACATGATATTACATATACATACTTATTTGAAACCCTTGCCACAGCTTTGGTCCCTATAGCCAAGTGGTCTAAGGCATCTGCATGCCGACTTATAGCTCGGCNTTTGAAACCCTTGCCACAGCTTTGGTCCCTATAGCCAAGTGGTCTAAGGCATCTGCATGCCGACTTATAGCTCGGTAGTTCGATCCCATTCTTCTCCAGACAATATTTTGAGCTCTGCGAAAAATAAATAAAAAAAAGCAGCGCCTTTAGCGGATAACTCTAAAAAAAAGGTCAAGTGGAAACAAAAATGGCGGTGTTGAAGAAAGTTGAGTAATATGGTGGCGCTCTCTAACAGCAACAAAAAACATTACAGGCATCAATGGTGCACTCTAGCGGACGATGAGAGAACTATGGCATGTGNAACAAAAAACATTACAGGCATCAATGGTGCACTCTAGCGGACGATGAGAGAACTATGGCATGTGGAGCACAAGCGACAGATGCGAAGGTGAGTAATTGGGAAACAAGTTGGTGGACGGAAACAAGATGGTGGGTTTAAAATGGCGGTTGTGACGTCATCCAAGATGGTGGCTGATCCTCAGCTCCCAGCCCTTGCCCTCGGACCTTTCAAATCCATCTACTTGCACAGGAAGCTTATATTTGACCGGTATTCGACTCTGCGAGGCTCAGTGCACAATGATCTTGCCTGTGGGTAACTGATTCCTAAATCATTCTGTTGCGCTACGTGATGACTGGTTCGTATCATTGATGACTAAGCACAATTACTACAGCTTATTTGTTGTATTAACGAAGAAAGTTCTTTACCAGGTTAAATACAGCGCGCATTAAAAAAATTTCTANACTACAGCTTATTTGTTGTATTAACGAAGAAAGTTCTTTACCAGGTTAAATACAGCGCGCATTAAAAAAATTTCTAATTTGCAACTCTAACAATTATACATTATTGTAGGAATGAAAGGGATACAGACATATTCACATCAAAAATCGGAAATGTAGACCATTTTCTTGCGATTAAATGTGACTGACTTCTCTTCAAATTGAAATTAAATTTTGAAGTTGTTATTCGTATAAATTACTGTGTTCAGTATTAATGCTACTGTGCGAATATGTTAAAAGAAAATATACAGAATTAAAAAAATAATGAAAATTGCGATTAGCACAATCGTTTTATCCAGGTGTTAAAATAACTAATTACGTTGCTCTGTTTGTACGCGTGTTACTTGGTTAGGTGCCTGTGTTTTAACCTTGATATGCTTTCGAATCCCTCTCGCTTCTAGCTGCGAGTTTCACTCGAGAATCTTACAATTGAGTTAACATGTCTTCATTTGTTAGAGTTTGAAATCACATCCGCAGTGACCCGGCCCGCTCACGCACAGAGAAAAGCGAATTATCCTCGTTATGTGCAAAGGGCGTGTGTCAGGGAAAATCCAGATTTCCACGGACCCACGGAATTACTTCAAGAGGATTACTACTGAGAAGAATTATTCAGGCTTTGTTGGGATGATATAAAATGATTTCCATTTCCAGGCACAGCGTTCATTAGCAATGAAGGTATCCTCTTAAAAAATGAAAGGCCATCCATGAATAATCACGAAACAGATTCAAACTGTTACGTAAGTGAACCAAAACACTCATAACAAAAACTTTTACAAGCGTTTAGAAATCGCCGTAGAAAAAATTTCCAGATAAGTCATAGAGACAAGAATAAAGATCAAACGTATTAGAATTACGTTTCAAAAATGCTTGCTAACCAGGACATGATCCCTGATATGTTTAAGTGAAAGACTCGCTTATTTCATAAGACACAACTTGCTAACGACCTACTTGTAGCGCAGTATATGTTCTTCTCTCTGATAAAAACGTAGCAGTTATTTCAGAACTTAATGTTGATTACAGTGCTATTATAATTATTTTTTTTAACATGGCTAATATATATCTACCTTTTTTTTTAATTGAAAGGGTACTATTTTTAGGTTTTAAATAGGGTAATGAAAACCTATTTTTTTNATATATCTACCTTTTTTTTTAATTGAAAGGGTACTATTTTTAGGTTTTAAATAGGGTAATGAAAACCTATTTTTTTTCGAGAAAAAATTGCATGAGATATGACTTTTTTTTACATTAACTGTCGGTATTTTATCACCTGTGAAATATATCAGTNCGAGAAAAAATTGCATGAGATATGACTTTTTTTTACATTAACTGTCGGTATTTTATCACCTGTGAAATATATCAGTTTTAAACTAACTTAATCTGTAAAATTACAAGACATTTTATGAGGAGTTTTAAAAATATCAATAAATGGCACCATTTTTGTATTCCTTATACCTGGTTCCATTTACAGCCAGTAAAATTAAAAGCACATTTCCTTAACAAAAATTCGATAGAAAATATTATTTATCTGCCCTTTCTCACGCGCTGTTTTCAAAGTTGTGTTATGATTTCGTCTATCTCTTTGTGTGAATCCTGTTAGCAGCATTATGCGTGTAATTATTTTATGTTATTTTTCAACCCTTTTTAATTTACGGCATTTCATCAAGGCAATCAGAAAACAGATCGAGAGAATTGGAATTATTTCAGCAACTTTTCTCGTAACCGTATAGGAAATAAGACGGAAAAAGTGCAGGAAAGTTGCGAAATAACTACTTTCTGAGTCCCTACAGTGAATTTTCGAAAGCGTGACTTCGGTTGGATTTAATTCATTGTTTACATAAATACACGTTTTATAATGTTAGCGCATTTCCTCCGACCAAATATTGGTGCAGCTAGGAAATACCCAGGTTACACTGAGTAATATTAGTTATTAAATCACGCATCTGTTCAGAAATAAAATGCGAACAAACATCCACATGAATAACACGGGGTTTTGTTACTTACGCGAGCGAATCGCGAGGAAAAGTTTTGTAAGACCACAGGCGAGGAATACCATTCTTCTTCATCTTTATTCCATTCTCGTAACAATCACACGAGTGCACCCTCCAACTTGGTAAGGCAATGCACATAACCAGTGAGTGTTTCGAGTAGAGGTGTTTTGCAGGAACTATCACGAGGCAACACTAGCATTGAGAAGAACTTCCGGCACTTATTTCCCGTGCTTATTGTGTGTACCGAACGCTTTCCCTGCGTCCTGGAAAATCGCCTCCATTTACTGGTTAAAAAAAGGTACGTTTTCTGTGATTTCAAATTCCGTTTATATTAATTTCACACACACACAAAGTTCTGTTTGAAAAAAAATTTGTATTTTTAATACGTCTTGTTCATGCGTTTGTCAAAGTGCGCACCCGTAGACAAACCTAAAAAATTTCTGAGCTTATACATATATCCATCCATCATTTGCAATAATATATCATAAAATCGTACTGTCATATATTATACAATTTTGATGATATGACATCTTTTTCAATAAATATGTTCACCCTTACATCTCGTAATGTTATTGAATTACGAAACCGAGAACTCCAGTAGTTGTGTCGTGACTTAATTTCTGTACTCTCTAAATACGAAACAGTTAAGACTCCTCCCAATCAGCGATTTTGATTAAACAGTGATTTATACTGATTTATAGCAAATTTCACTGCCTTAGTAGTAAAGCCTCTGTGAATTCCACTAATTTACCAGTAGATAACGACTCATTAACTGAAGATTCAGTAAAATAATTCTACTCATTGCAATCACTGATTCAGATTTTAAATGGGTATTACCAAAGCGCTGTGTTTTAAAGAACGATAAAACTATATCTAAGAGACATTTTGGTTGAGGACGTTAACGAACCAAGTTTCAAGCAAGTAATTCTGATATTTTTTAGTTATGCGTCTTTGAAATATTTTTGACGTGCCCATCTTCTGAAAAAATGAAGAATCACTGTTGCGAAAAATTGGTGGTGTTCTGGTGGCGGAAACAAACTCACTATCGTCGTGATTCACTATGTTTTATAAACTAATATGTTCGGATTCCGAATATAAATAATTCGGTGGTAGAACCTGTTAGTATTTAATCAAGCATTTTTGAAATCTATGATTTCAATATAATTTTTTTCTTGCTTCGTTGCTTCGCGCACCATGTAAAGTTCACCACGCCATGCACTCGACGACTTAATTCATCCGCGAATTGAGCGTGACCGAGAAATTGTTGGAAACGTTAATATATTTGTAATATCCAAATTTTTACCATTGTATGGATTAAGCAAACAGAAAGAAAATAAAAGTCAGTGTGCACAAATATAAAAGTTGCACTTTTAATACGGCGTTAACGACCAAGTTTTCTTTTAAAATGCTGTTTAGTGCGTATACGTATAAATACTTGGAATTGAGGATAGCGATTTTTTTCCTTCAAAGTTTGATTTTGGAAGTGATTTATTTACCTCGAATCAGCTACAGATGTTATTGATGTGTTACTTGAACTTGATGTGATGTCTTGAAGTAATGTAACAAGAACAGTTAAACAAACTTCTTTAAAATACCATAGTAATTAAAATTAAACTGAAATTTAAATGACGCGGAAATTTGAGCCTGGAAATTATTTCAAAGCAGATTTATAATACGTGGAGAAGTATTTTTATGCCAGAAAAGAGCGTACGAAAGTCTTTTGATCAGCAATTCTCGACCATGAAACAAATTTCTTTTAAACGTTTCCTTCTAAGTCGAACAAATAACTTGATTAGCCATGGAAATGTATTCAGTCAGAAGCGCAGCTTCTAAATTGGCTAAAACTTAAATGGAATTACAGCGCTTGATTACTCGAGAACTAATTACGAACACGTGGAGCAGAAACTTTGCAGCCTTTCTTATGCTTAAACGATGTTAATGAGCTACAAATTAATTTATTCATCCAACCAAGTTTTAGTGCAGACGCACCTCTTGCATCAGATTGATATTTTCAAATTAACTGACTGAAACTTTTGAAACTGGTTAGATATTTTCTTTCGCGCGTATACCGGCCCACACACACATACACAAAAAATCACACGATTGCAAAGTTATAGGTAGTCTAACAAATGTAATATACGCTAACTTTAATTTTTCTATGGGGTACTAAGGCGATGCTTATTTCTGAGATGAAGTAGGCTTACAAAGAGGTAATGGGCCATACACAAAATTTAAAAGAAAAATTGTGAATTTTATGATACAACTCTTTCAGGAACTGTACCCTTTGAAACCTTCTTTCCGAAAGAAAGAAAGGCTTATGAGATCACTTTACTGTCTGTGTGCCTGTGTGTGTGTGTGTTTGTGTGTGTGCACGTGTGTATGAATATGTGTGGCTGTGTTTGTGTGTGTGCACGTGTGTATGNATCAATTTTCGAACGCGTTAACCGAATTTTACCAACCTCGGTATACATATAGTACTAATTAAGGACACCTGATTTTTATAGTTTTCAACCATGTCGGGCCCTTACTTTAAAAATGGCGGTCATTAAAAAATTTAGGGTGATATGTCATATCTCGAAAACTATTCAACCGATTGAAACATGATTTTGTTTGCTGACAGCGCAAGGTGTTTACATATAATTCAGAGGGAAATATTGTTGTTGGTCTACAATTTTGGAAGATAGTGCTACATTAAAAAAATTATCCTTTACGTTATATCTCGAAATCTACTAAACAAAATTTTCGCCAAATTTGGTACGTAAGGCATACTATCATAGGCCAGGTAAATATAAGTAATTCAAATTTATTAGGCACTTATTTTAAAAATGGCAGCCATACGAATATATAAGGTTTATTTGATACAACAACCATACCGTTTAACCAATTTCAACCAAATTTTGTACTATGACAGCGCCTATTACAAGCATCATATAAGACAAACCACAATCACTTTTGTAACCCATTTTGTGAGATAGCGCTACATGAATTAATAAAGTTCTATGTCGGGAAAGAATTGGCAAGGTTCCTACCAAATTCGGCAAACAAGTAATACTGCAGCAGTTAATATGAATAAATATGTTTCAAGTATTCCCAGACAGTTATTTTAAAAATGTAGGCTATCTAGGTATTTTACTATATTATGCTATGTCTTCGAAACCCTGTAACCATTTCCAACTTAATTTTTTATGCTGGGAGTATATATCACAAACATAAAATATGTCTACATGGCGCGTCTTTTGTCCTCAATTTTGTAAGATAGTGCCACACAAATAAATAATTTTTTTCTCATATCTCGAGAAACAATTGGCCGATTCCTACAAAATGTGGCAAACAAGTAGTACTGCGGTAGGCAATGTTAACTGATATGTTTTATGTTTGTCAGACACCTATTTTCAAAATGGCGGCTGTATAGCTATTTTAGTTTTATATGTTAAATCGTCACCATGTAATTAATTTCAATTAAACGTTCTATGCTGGCTGCATATATTACAACCATCAAATGTGTCTAGGCAAAATTTCGTTTCTCAGCCATTTTGTAAAATAGTGTCATATGACAAATTAAAATTATGGGATATATCTCCGAAAGACAATCACTTTATACACAATTTGGCAAATAAGTAGCACTATGGCAGGTCATGTAAACTGATAAACATTGACAGGGCCAGACACACATTTACAAATTCATGGCTATATGAACATTTAGCTGACATTTTTTATCTACGAAATTGCAAACAAATTTTTAACTTAAATTTGTATGTTGAGTGTTAGTTATATCCATTACAATTTTCTATGAAAAGTCTTATTTCTGCGCGATTTGGGATATAGTCCCGCGTGAAATAAAACCGTTTTTGTGCCGTATTTCGGGAAACAATCAAACGATTTCTTTCAAATTTGGCAAAGAAGTTGTACTGCGGTAGGCCATCTTAATTTATATGTTTTAAGAGTGCAGTCTCTTATTTTCTAAATGGCACCTATACAAACATTTTATTTTATTGTGTTAAATCAACGAAACGATGTTAAAGATTTAAATTTAACTTTGCATATAGTTTCTATGAGAATCATAGAACGTGATAATATATAAACTGTTTGTACTCCATTAATAAAGATCGTCACATGAACAGTGGAGGTTTTATGTCATATATCAAGGATCAATAAATCGATTTATACGAAAATTTCACGCAAGTATTGCTACAGTAGGGTATGTAAATTAATATGTGTTATGTGCGGCAGGCATGTTTTAGTGGGGTTTATGTAAATAATGTATAGACCTAGTAATTTGTTATACATTTATGAAACGTTTTAAAAAAATTGAACCAAATTTCGTATGCAGACATTATTAATTAGAAGCATCATTTATGCATAGAGAGACANTAATTAGAAGCATCATTTATGCATAGAGAGACACTCTTTTTGAGGATTTTTTGTAAAGAATTCTCGGGAGAGTAAAATGAACATTTTGCCATATTCCCGGAATAGTTGAACTTATTTCCACACAATTTTACGCACCTGTAGAAAGTCATGTAAAGTTATATAATTTAAAAGAGGTAAGGAACTGATTTTAAAAAATGACAGCCATATAAATGTTTTGATATATTTGTCATATCTATTTAACAATTTAACCAAATTCAACCAAACTTTTTATGCTGACAATATCTCTTAGACGCATAGTATAAATTTATTTATGCAGTTTTGTAAGATAGCACCGATTAAGAAAATAAATTTTTTTTACCTTATCTCGGTTACCAACCAACCGATTTCTACCAAATTTTTCACACAAGTATTTTTATGATAGACCATGTAAACTTATGTGTATTTAGAAGCTCGGACACTTATTTTGGAAATTATGACAGTGCAAATATTTCAGGTTAGTGAACCCTGTTATTCAAATCATTAGAATGATTACATCCGAAAGTTGATGTTCAAAATCCTACCTCCTTGATGCAGTTGATTGCAAGCTAGCTTCATTTTACGAGTAGTTTTTTTTTCAGAATTAGAATACTGTTTAAATTACTCGTGTATTTTAACTGTCTTGGTAGAGTTTCACATGTTTCTGGTTACATTTTTAATGATATTGTTGTCAATAAGACGCCAACACCTACCTACCATATAAGCTTTTAAGAACTTCACTGAAATGTATTTGCACCCGTGTAGATGAAAGTAGGCTCATTAGTGATCAGTAACGTCTTGTTATATTTATCCTGTAATATTAAATACTTTCACTTTTTTTTAAATATTTCTCTACATATTATGTTTTATTTTATTTGTGGCAAACATTTTAGGCCTGTGATCACTTTTAAAAGATTTGGCATGTGGTGTGTGTATTTTTCCGTGTGTGTGAATGAGAATGCACGTGGGTGCCGCTAGCGGTTGCTTGTTAGTACACGTGTGTCGAACTACATGAACAATGGGAGATTAGCACATGCTGCCAGAAGTAATTGCATTTCATTTCCAACAACACACAAACAGCAGTATTGGCGATGTATGGTCTGCGCGTGTCGTCACGGTGGCCTATGTACAGGCGATCGCTGCATGACCGCGCCAGTCGCGCTCACCTTCGTGATATGCAACTTGCCGTGCACGCAGGTAAGTGAAGTTACGAGCTCCCGGTGCTGTTTTGCTAAATTCAATTAAAATTTTAAAATTCTATATGAATGTTCGGAACATTTTGCTACTAGGATTTCTTGCGCATATTAGCCAATAGATGCCATGGTTTGAATTTCGATATGTAGTTTACGAACATCTTGCATATTATATACAAAAAAAATTTCTGCGGACATGTCTCACGAAAAAACTGAATTTTAATCTCTTGCAGCTGCCCAATTTCAGCGACAGATGCTGCCAGGCAGACACAGTAGTTTTTCTCTTAACTTGTACGATAAAAAAATAATTTTTTGCAATAGCTAGAAAGTCAGTAAAAATAGTTTAATTACACGATACAATTATATATGGTTAGTTTAAAAGGACCCGATTCATTCCAATAAAAAAGGAAGATGGCGTAAAAACTGTAGCAATACATTAGTTTATTCATAGTTATCTTACGTTACAATAATATTTTATTTTAATTTAGCCTTACTGTTCAAAATTATTGCTTTGGCAGCCTTCCGTATGGTCGTTTAGATAAGGAGTGTGCAGAAATTTATAAAATCAATTTTGGTCTTTGTAAAAAAATACCGTCAGCAATTTCGCTGGCGGAAAATAAATGTGAAGCGTCAACAAGAGTTTTGGCATATTAAAAACAATTCTTTCTCAGAAACAGAATAATGTTTACTTTTTGTAAGAAATGAAATTGGACCATTTTTGCAGTTTGGAGATATATTTTGAAATTACATTTGCTGGATAATATACGTTGCCGACTGATCCACAAGGTGATAATTTGGCTATGATCGTCATTTTTTCCAGGTAATGACTGCTGCAGATTCTATAGTGCATCGTAAGTTGAAGACATTTGATGGACTTAACAACTATAAGGCCCCGAGTTGTAAAGATTCTTGTGTTATAAAAATAGTATTTATGCATTTTACATTGGACTTAGAAATCTATAATGGATTTTAAAGCAAAATCCTTATATAATTTACTCATTCATAAAGCACATTAATTTGAAATTCAAATTCTACTCAAATTTTGATCCTTATTAATCTATGTGTTTAATTATTACACACCACATTAAAAATTATTTATTTTACCAAATTTGTACTCACACATAAACATGCATAGGCCCTACTTCATTTCTATGCATTGAACATTAGTATAAATTGAAATCTTATCTCGTTACAGAGAAGCTTTGCGTGAAGCTTGATTAGATACACCGTTATGTCACAAAACTGAATAAAACCTGACATATACACAAAGTCTACACATATAGACATGAGTGATTCTCTGGAACCATCGTATTAATATTGTATTCCTTGCATAAAAATAAATATTTTATGTTAGTGCTGTTTACAAAATAACAGTACATGTAAAGTTTTCTATTAACAAGTGGTTTATTAATTACCCAGATTATCATATATATACGAATTATAAGCATAAAAATAATATACAATTATTTTAAATCTCTTGTTTTCTGTAACCATGTTTTCACTTTTCAAAGGAAGTTCGGAAACAATTGATGTGGGCGAAATTTGATGTTTTGAATTTCGTCATATTTTGATTATTTCCCTTAATACCAAAAATATGTATTTAGGAAACTACCGGTAACTATTAAAAATATAAAGAGCATAAAAATCAAAATTTAGTTGATTGAATTTTACGTCAGCTAACCACGGCGGAAGTATTGTTCACTACTTCACTGATGCGTGTGACCTTTGTTTAACGTACGAGGGTGTAATAATAAGTAATGTTACTGTGGAAATAGCTCCTCAAACACTACGGGAATTTAAAGTTTTACACGTAAGCTCATATTACTCATAATGCAGCGTGTTTGAGAGTCAGGTCCTCCGATCCAGTAGCTAAAATGACACAACTTTAAACGTGGACCCGCGTGGGAATTTTGCTTTGTGTTTAGGTTTTTATGGGCTAAACATATGCCTTCCTTCGAAATTCACACGCAAGTAAGATAGATCTACGGCGAGCTAGCAATAATTGTGCGACATGTGAAACATTAGTGTAGATGGTTCGCGGCCCGGAAAACGGATGTTAGTGATGAGCTTCGCAACGGCAGGTTAGCCACACCATCGCTGCCAGGATCAAGGAACTGCTTCAAGAAGATTACGGCGGACAGTACGCGAGACGTCGCTAGCAATATAGGCCTCTTATACGGCAATACTCAACACGCAATTTGTTACGAGCTACTTTCTAGCAGATGCTTAAAGCGACAGCACAAATATGTTTGGTTTACCACTTCGTCAACACATCTGCAGTACTTTAATGAAGAAGGAAACACATTCTTGGGAACTATTGTAGCTGGCGACGAAACATGGAAACATGATGGACTTTGTCGTTAACGGGTGGATTTTCGCGGTTGCTCCAACTTTACCTCATTTAACCCTGAAGATCTAGCAGTTAAGTGTCTAGAAAAACCTCGCAGATCCCGTGGTGAAACATGCGTGCAGCATTACACGTCTGAATCCAACAACAACAACAACAACATGTAATAACTTCCATAAGTAAATCCTATCATTGTAATAACACCTTTAAGTGCACTCATGAAAATCCAATAAACAATCCTAGAATTCACTATCGCCACCAAATAATTGTGAAACTCTAGACGATAAAGGATTGTTACCAATTGAAGCAGAAGGCCCAGGAGGAGAAATGAAACTTCACCCTCAGGGGTCAGAAGAAGCGAAAATAACTGCAGCTGACCTTCAAAACATTTCGGACACTGAAGGAGATGGGCTGTCAGAAACGCCAGAAACCGCCCAAGAAAATAGTTCCATTTAAAAGGTGTTTATATCGCTATCGTAATCAATTGGTAGTAAATTATTTAATCTGTATTTGCAAATGTCCTGAAAAGAAAAGAATTAGCGAAGTTGATTTTTGTTGCTTAGAGCACTTACAAAGTGTAGATATTGATGTTTGCTTTTGTCGAAGTACTGGTGTTAACTACATTTGTTTAGGTGGTCCTAATTTATCAATCACGTGATACATATTACAGCGCAGTAAAAATATAAGAAATTTTAATATAAATAATATAATTGCTTACAGAACTTTTAAAGTAACCGGCCAAGTTATTGATGAGAGTTGGTCTATGTCATATGAATCCACATTGTTTGCTACAGTATGTTACGTCATTCACAACCGAGAAAGAAGGCCAAAGCAGCACCCTCGGTGGTAAAGGTCACAGATACCGTGCTCTAGAGTGCACGAGGTCTGCTCCACATTGCGTTTCTGCGGCGTGGAAATGCAATCACGTGCATCCAGTACTGCACAATATTGCGGCGATTAAGGGCGACAATTCACAGGAAGAGGTCAGGTCGTTAACCCACATGTGTTACCGCCTCGTGATAATGCCAGACGTTGCACTGCGAAGGAAACGCAATAACCTTTACAGCCTTTTCACTACGGCATCATGGTGGACACTCCGTGCAGTCAGGGTCGGTTCCATCTGATCTCAGTTTGTCTGGAACACTCCTCCAGAATGATACGATTGTACAGGATGCTGTACGAGATTGGTGGAAACACAAAGACCCTGGTTTCTATACAGCGGGAATCTTCAAGATTGTACCACACTGCGATCGGTGCATTAATAGTCTATAGGGCAACATATATAAAAGTGGGGGAGGGGGGAATGCTGTTAGACACTGTAAATTTCATTTCTGCATTCGTTCGATTTGTAGCTCGTAGCGCAAAATCCGGGAACCGAACCCGGATAGCCTAGTTGGGAGGCGAGTAGTCTAACCAATACATCACCGCGTCCCCGGCGTGGCTGGTAAAATTTGCAAGCGCGCTTCACGAATCCGGGCTATAAACGGCTTTGCTTTTTAAACAGCTTCTTCTTTGAATGTTGAGCTGCGCATTTTGTGTCAAACTAAAGTTCACCTCAAATTACCAACATCGAATTAAGAGCGCTGTTGTCCATATTTCGTGACCTGCCATATGCACATATCTGTGTTTCATCTAAACAAACCAATAATTTATTTTTTAAAGGGCGATGCTCGTCAGAATTCTTACGAGAGTAAAACAATTCTTTAACTTAAGCTGGTCGTAAATATTGTATTTATAAATTTTTAAATTACAGAACTAAAATAATCAGGATTACATAGAGGTAACCGGGGTTTTTTCCCCCCGAGAAATCAATTTTTTTAAATGTATAATGAAACAATTACAGGACGTAACGTAACTATATCTTTGTTCATTATAACTGGGTCATCGTACTCTTTATAGACACACGCAGCCCGCGAGTTAGTGATTGTCTAAAAACCACAGTTTTTGATCGACTTCTCTCGCCACTCGGCGGTGGTAAGTCATTCTGCAGCAGAAAGCTCGGCAAAGCAGTGGCAATGGGCAGGGTTTCCATTGTCCGTGAAACCCACCCATCTGGAATGATTTACCTCGCACGCACTTCACTGTACCACCAACGTTCTTCATTATCTCCTAAGCTTGTCAGTACCACGCCGAAGCCTTTCACCGCTCTCCACTCTTGCTTTTTTCCCCGGAAGAGTAAACACACCAGCTTTAACGTACGTAATCTACTGTAACGAACGCATCCAACAATGCCGTTGTAATTACGGGACAAAATGAGAGCATGCTATTATAATTAAATCCCACGCAAAACCGTAATTGTAATTAGGATACGCATATCAACGCTTGGTCCGAGCTTCCTTTGTGTTACGGATAATACGCCCAGTTTTCAAGAGAAACGTTGCCATAGAAACTGTGGTGACATTAACGATATTCTTTTTTTTTTTTGTAGGGAACTGCGATGATGGAAGAGGACTGTTGGCTCAAGATGTATTAAGGGGATTCTAAACCAAATATATGTTCACGTCTGATCGTGATGTAGAAGTGCAATATGGCTCTTTAATAGCCATGACATGTATTTGTATCTGGGGAAATTTTCCCACAGTGTAGATCTACAAGTGTATAACACCGGACAGGAGACATGGGATTTAATTGTAAATTCTGCTTCATACCTCTCTCCTTTTACTTATATTAAAACGCGGAAACTCGAGAAATTTTCACGACTTATTTTCTAAAATTCACATTACACAAAATAAGTAAAAATTGCTGTTATATACATTTTGAACTGTATTTCATATTTTCTGGGAGCATCTACTATTCGTAGACAGAGAATTTATAGATTAATTATGTTCAACAGTTAATGTTCATTCTGTTATCAGTTTGCAAAATAAGTAATTTGAAGCTGAAAATTTGGTTAGGTCTAATTTTAAGTGCATTTATGTTTCATTTATCTTTTAAAGTTAATAAAATTCCTTTATTGACAGACTCAACTTTCATCGCATAATCACAAGTTTCAGTTTCAGATTTGAAATGCCAATATTTCTGCAACGGCCGGGTTTTTGTAACAATTTCAATCTAGCTAAGTATGTCGTCCTTTTTAAATCCTAAAATAGCTGTATTTGGCACTTAATGTGAAAATATCTACGCTTATTAATATGGCATTTTCGTATCTGATTTAAATAATCCGGGAGAAAGTTCAGTGGCAAATGAGTTCACGAAAAAAAATCTGCTTATTTCGTCAAGAAATATGTTTAAGAACTTTTATAAAATTTAATTTACGACAGGATATTAGGATAAATTCGATGCTATGATAAAGAAGCAGAGTTGATAAATACAAAGAGACAGAGACTGCGATGGTCTGAAGGTTAGACTACTCGCCTCCCATCTAGGCGAAGCGGGTTNCGATGCTATGATAAAGAAGCAGAGTTGATAAATACAAAGAGACAGAGACTGCGATGGTCTGAAGGTTAGACTACTCACCTCCCATCTAGGCGAAGCGGGCTCAATTCCCGACGGGAACGCTTCTGAATTTTCACATGTTGGAATCGTGCCGGGCGATGCCGCGGGTAGGTGAGTTTTCTCGGGGATCTCCCATTTACCCCGTCCTTGCATTTCGGCGTGCTCCACATTCACCTCATCGGCTCTCAATACCTCGATGTTAAGAGCCGCCACAAGTCTGTACACTCTCTCTCTCCACTACAACGAGACGAAATGGCGTTGCGGTTTCTTTGATGTGGGCATTGGACATCCTATGATTGGCCTTACGAGAACCTGTAACGGGACTTGTGTCTGACTGGCTACTGGCAGCTGCGAAAGATCTCCTATTGGCTGGACTGCCGGCTGGCGAGTAAGTTATCAGGCGCTGATTGGCGAAAGGCAATCTGGCGCGCTACTGGCCAGTGAAGGCGTTGTGCTGGTGTGTGTGTGGCCTGGGGTTCGTGGAGTTAATAGCTGTTTAACCTCTGTATACTTAAGGGGCGTACCGTGCAGAACATGTTTAATGCCTCAAGTTCACATCCGGCCAAGCACTGCTAAGGTGGTTTCTTCGCGTATGTTCTGTTTCCTCAGAATTTTAAGCGGTGACTACAGGGTTTCAATACAGATATCTGTTCAGAAAAGATACTGTATTGTTTCTACCGGGTGTTTCAATATTATAGTAACAACCTGCAGGGGTGTGTAGAGGACAGTAAAATAATTATAAGTCTTAACTGATGTTGGTCCGTAAACCGATCGTTTCCAAAATGCGACGTACGCACATGTCCAACCATTGCATTATGACAATATTGTTCACGCCTTATGTTCCAGGCACCAGGTCTCACATCGAACGTCAACAGCGATGTGGACTTGTAGCATCATCTGAAGCAGTTCTCACGGCTCCGCACACATTTCCTATCGAAGAGATGGTCGACGTCTACTTCATGTATGGGCGATCCTACCACAAAGCATCCCCTCACAAATGATGGAACCTCGTGAAAACTCGGCTGACTCGCTGTCTTCTTTTGTCTGTTGTCATTATTTTATTAATTCTCTGCACGCTTCTGCAGGTTGCACCTAAAATACTTGAACATCCTATGTACTTTAAAATACAGTTTTACAGAAGAACCAATATGGTGAACAGAGGGCTACTAACATATATTTTTTCTGAGGTTGAAATCTTCCAACGAAAGCATTTATGTTTAAATAACCAAATTTATTATTTGGCAACGAAATATCATCTTTCATTTTTGTCGTGAATAAATATTTACATTGAAATATTTAATAGTTTTCTTAAACAACTATTATAGCTTGGACTGCCTATAACTAGATCCGTATGGCAACTAGGAAGGTCCTTCAGTTCTCTGCGACGCGGCGTATGACATCTAATCAGCCCAAAGCTGCTTGAACAAATGGGAAATAGCATAAAACATGCAGACCCAATCAGGCACACAGCACATTCACAAGCGACGCGCGCGCGATCAGCGATTGAGTACGATTTAATCAAAGGCACCAAAACCCGTTCCCGGCTATTTGTAAGCTAATCCGAGACATTACTTTCAGATCTGAACAGTTTCGTGAAATGCGCGGGAGCGGCGGGCGGAATTTGGAGTTTTCTTGTCAATTACTTTAATTAGCGAACTCCCTTGTGATGCGAGGGTCCCGTTTCCGCTCCTAACATACGAAATAATTGCAAATGAAAATTCGTATGCAAAATAAGTTGCAACCACCGTGGCCAATATTTACAAAATTTATATACAAATTTTATTCAACCCAATATTATTAACATCGAAATTTAATTACATTTCTTAGGATAAAGAATACCCACAGACCTTTATTAATCTTAAACAACTTCTACTGAAAAAGGGAGGGAATATTTACGGTTAGCAGTGGGTTGCGATTTTGATGCTGTTTCGCACCCACCCTGCCTACACCATTTCCGCTACTTTCCTACACTCTAAACTTGAAACAGTGAGACTTGAGCCAAATCAGTGAGCCAAATCAATTGAGCAACTGACAATCAGTGCCAGTTAACTATTTAATATAGTGACTGAATTTCACTGATTTATTTGTGATTTACACTGAATGTCAAGAATTCCACTGCCATAAGTCACTTTTTCCCAGTTAATTAGTTTTATTTGCCAGTCGGTAGTAGCTTATCATCTGACATTCAGTTACTGTTATTTCACTGATTGATAACAGTGATTCGGGCTTAGAGTGTATGTTTCTCTCGCTAAGCGTTTAGATAGACGGGCAGTAATTAAGTTGAAATTTTTGTTACTCGACTTTGTTGTGCAAAGTGAATTTTCTTCTTTACTAGTAATGTATGACAGATGAATGTTTCAGGTTTCATGACAAAGAGCACCAAATTAACTTTATATTTGCGGTCCATAATACGCTCTAAATAGGAATGGGTGAATGCGAAAAACACAGTTCCTCTGGTTTACCAATTATTTCTGCTTGCTTTCAGTGTATTCTAACGCTGTAAGCAGTTGCGTATCTGAGGAAGAGGAGATGCAGTGGATGCCCCATTCTAAAAGTCATAGGTATGCGTTTGTTTGTTAATATCAGACCTAAAAAATCAACACATCTGTAGCTGGAGTAACGCTAACATGCGAGAAAAAATTGTATTAGTTTAATGTTTAATATGTCCTTACTCTTTGTAAGGTTTTAACATGGACAATAAAACACACAAACGATGAACATCATGAATGTAAGAATATTCCAACCATTAAATACACAGTGTGTCATATACGTTACAGCATCCATACAGGAATCTGTATTTCATGTTATATATTTATTTCAATATTATATAAAAAATAAAACATAATTTTATAGAAAGGAACAAAAAATATACAAGGAATGTAATTTACAAGGTATGCATGGCAAGGAAAATGAGTTTGCACGAATGCCAACTTCCGATCATTGTGAATCTGCAGTGGCCTTAAGACCGACAAAAAAAAATAATTCACTAGCACCGATTTCAAGTTTGCCCAAAGTATAAAATCGTGTGTCGGATAAGTTTGTTTGTTCAACCGAGTTTGCGCCTTTGCACGTAAGGTCCGAAATAAAAACTCTTGGATCTCAATTATGAATGATAAATGCTGTTGCGTAAAAATAATTTTATATCTTGCTACATAAACAAAGGCACTTTAGTTGAGCCACAGTCAACTCGGTACTTCACTGGCTGTGAGTCAGCCAATCATGAACGTCGTACAGCGCAGTGAGCGTGTCCGGTCTAGTGTGGGCCAATATAACTGTGGTGAAAATAAGTACAGAGTACGCAATAACTGGAGTTGCAATAGTTGTGAATACAGGCGATTCTCTTCGAACAGTTCCCAGGGCCTCGCGCAACCAATCAGAGAATGGGTAAACGCAAATCAAAGAAACCGCAACGCTGTTTCACGTTTTCGTACCTACCTGTTCTGCGGTGGTGTTGAAGCGGCGCCGGTAGAGACCTTCAACACTTTTACTGTCTTGTTATTTTTTTTTTCAATTTGTTATTCATTCCCTACCATAGAAAGAGACCAAGGGAATCACCTTCAACCTAGTATACGGGGTAAAATACTCATCATGAAGGTACCAGCCAACGAACAAATAACATTTTCCTCTCTATGAACACCACCACAAAAAAAAAAGCGGTAGCCATACGACTATACAATAATTATGTTTATTATTTTTAATTAACAGTAATGCTCTTTAACTTTGATTTGGCAAGAGTGATGTCAAAGTTCGTTAAATTTCTAGGTTCGCTAAAAACTAAAAAACGACTATATAAATTGCAACTTAATAATAATAATAATAACGCGTTTTCAACGTCATCTACCTGGTGCATGAAATACGTCGTTCGTAGCGTATTTTAAAAATATGTCTTCTGAAGAAACTACTCAATGTACCCCTAGTAGGTTTACGTACGAAAAGAAAGCAACTCCAAACGATGACAGGATGGTACTTTCAAGACATCAATAACATTGGAGATATTATTTTCATGCCCTTCCAAAATAGCTAAAAGCGAATTTTTCAGACTCCAGTACCTCACAAAATGCGAACCGGATACATGAGAAGCTGCGACAGAGGCATGCGTTGGACTTTGCTACAGAGTTGCGTCCCATAAAAGTATAGGGCCGCCCCTTAAATTCCTGAATTTCAACGATCACGACGAAACCACTACGCGATGGTTCAATGACACGCGCGTAGAAGTGATAACGTTTTACACGGCGAGAAAAACTTTGTATTATAGTTGCAAGTTTTACAGCGTATGTTCTAATTTGTCTATCATCTAACGTGGCAAAATTTTTATGAGTGGCGTGAATTGGTTTTGTTTTGTTCAAAACCTTTTTTTTTTTGCTTCAGCGTTTTGCTATTTTAGTGGGTTTATAAGTCATACAGTACCATCTCAACACTTTTATTTNTTTCAACGATCACGACGAAACCACTACGCGATGGTTCAATGACACGCGCGTAGAAGTGATAACGTTTTACACGGCAAGAAAAACTTTGTATTATAGTTGCAAGTTTTACAGCGTATGTTCTAATTTGTCTATCATCTAACGTGGCAAAATTTTTATGAGTGGCGTGAATTGGTTTTGTTTTGTTCAAAACTTTTTTTTTTTTGCTTCAGCGTTTTGCTATTTTAGTGGGTTTATAAGTCATACAGTACCATCTCAACACTTTTATTTNTTTTTTTTTTTGCTTCAGCGTTTTGCTATTTTAGTGGGTTTATAAGTCATACAGTACCATCTCAACACTTTTATTTTTTTAGCTTCCCCATATACTGGACTAGGACAAAATCGCTGGTTAGTTACATAAACTTGCAAATTCCTATACATTTTTATGCTCGTCTTCAGGACGTTAGTATGCCTATTTGTGACTCAAGACGCTAACGTTTAACCTAACTTGTTTAATCTTCTATTACCACAATACGTATGGGGAATAAACGTTTTATATATACTGGCTGCAATTGAAAAAAGTAGCATGTTTCAAAATATAGGTAAATGTACATGATGAATGCGTCATAAACTAAAATACGCGAGTTCCACTTTTGCTCGTGTAATACGGACTCGGACGCCGAGAAATGGTTTTTCAGGCCTCCAGTCATGCCGAGGTAGAGGACGGCCAACGCTGCGTAGAAGGAAAACTGAGAAGGATCTTTTGTTTCTTGTATAACTATACAGAACAGATGAGTGCCCCCTACACAGAGAATAAATGGCGTGGCGGATCCTTTGATGTCGGCATACCCATTCGCTGATTGGCAGCGTGTGGCTCTGGGAGCGGGCCTTGCTACTGATTGGCTAATGCGTGCTGCGAAAGTGTTCTCTATTGGATTGCTGCCAGCTGGCGAGTAGATTACCGGGTGCTGGCCGGGTTGCTAGGCAAGGACTCTATTTTCGTGGAGTTTGCGGTTAAAGTTCGCTGCATAAACTGCTATCTGTTTTATTAAGTTCTCTGTGACTGTAGACGGACGATTGGAGAAACCTTAGCAAGTTCCACCTATCACGTTTCACGATTAACTAACTGCTGAGGGGCCACGGTGACTGGGTGGTTAGCCTGCTCGCCTCTCACCAAGATGAACCGGGTTCAATCCCCTGCCGGGTCACAGGATTATCACATGTGAGAATCGTGCCGGACGATTTCCTCAGGGATCTTCCGTTTCCACCGATCTTTCATTCCAGCGCCACTCCATACTCAACTAAATCACCCTCATCGGCGCTCAAGACCTTGATGTTAAGAGCAGTCCAAATCTCTTCACTAACGGTTGAATCCTCCTCGTTTAGCTGGCTTAACAACATACGTATGGTGACAAAACAACTCACTAAAGTGGTGGCTCTGCGGTGGTTTAGTGGTTAGATTACTCGCCTCTCACCCAAGCGAACAGGGTTCGATTCCCTGATTTTCGCACGTGGGAATCGTACCAGACGATGCCACTGGTCGGCGGGTTTCCCCCGCCCTTTCATTGTGTCGCTGCTCCATACTCACCTCGCTTCACCCTCATCGGCTCTCAAGTCCTTGATGTTAAGAGCTGTCCAAATATCCTCACTCACCCTAAAGTGGCCTGATCACCGCAATGACAGGGCTAGCATCGAATATAACAAACTAAAGGCCGATACTATAAGAGTGACGTGTATGACTGAGGTAGCAATAGATACTGCATGACGCGATTTGACGGTTGATATGAGAACCCCTTATTGTTAAAAATGCTCAGGGACGGTATGAAATGAATTAGTTAACTGATCTCCTTTTGAGAAGGGGTGATACTGAGCTTGACAATGTTTTCTGAGAAGCCGTAAGGTCAAAACATTATGCAAGGTTCTTGATAAATATAATCCCTTCACGGTTACTTCACACTTTTGTGAAGCCCTGCTAAAATTCTACTTCTAGGATATTCCTCCGCCTCCAGCAAACTAAGCTTAACTAAGTCTAGAAAACTACACCAAATAACAATGAACCGTATTCCTGCGCACTCAGTTGTAATGATATTTTGCATGATAACTATTTCTTACTAGGCGCTACCAACACACGTGTTTTCTCACTGTTTTGATTCATATTTATTATAAATGAAATATTATAATTTATAAATAAATTACAGGTAAAACTTCAATTTAACGAAAAGTATGATACTTTAATGTCAACAGAGGTACAAAACGCTTGTGATACATGGCATATTGTGGAAATAACTAAACACGTGATACATGGGGTGATTTTTCAAAGGTTTGATTCAAAAAGGGTGAAGAAACCGTGAACAGACTATAGAAAGATATTTCACGTAATAAAACAGTGCTCCCAGGACTGCGGGTTTTGATTCTGGGAGTGGTGGAGAGACGAGCGTGGCTTCGGCTGGTACACATTGTTCATTAGAGACGCTTATCTGACTAACTTTGGTCCGATCTCACAAGTAACACTAAGGTTTCCGTTCCTAAAGGTCAACCCGCTACCGCATGAGAGCGAGAGAGAGAGAGAGAGAGAGAGAGAGAGAGGAATACATGTTCGCTGGGGCTGGTTTCAGTATCTTTTAATAAAGCATACCGATTCTCGGAGATACACTGTCACAAATCTATAACTTATGAATAATGGAAACAACAGCTTTGGGCTGTAGTGCTTGGAATAAATAGAACGTCAACGTCCCTCTCACCTGCCGAAAATTCGTATTTTCCACTTCTTCCTTTGTAGAATGTTTCTGCAATTTGTCTCGATCTGACAGCGGACTTACATGCATAAGGTAAATATGGGCGATATGGTTTTTTTTTTTTTTTTGAAGCAAGCTGGACTCGGATTCGGGTTCGATTTCCGGTCCGGCCATCAAGATTTCGGTTTTACATAGTGTTATGATCACGCCTTAGCCGAGAGCCCTCGACTGAACGCGCCATAACAACGTACCATGTAAGGAGGCCACCAGGCAGAATTATGCAAAAGGGTTGTGGATCGCATAAGGGGAACCTTCACCCATCACATTGGATTCTTGTTTCTTATAGCTTTTCTTATGTTTTGAAAAAAGAAAATTCCGAAATAACCTCTACACCCAACCAGCTATGGACCTTACACAGCAATACAGACAACGAGTGAACTAAGAACTCACAATTACATCTCAATATTAATTCTGCCAAAGTTTGGCAAAATCAATGTTGTGACGTAAATACGAGTTCTTAGCTCAGTCCTTATGTCTGTCTGTACTGCTGTGTAAGGTCAGGAGTTAGTTGGGTGTAGGGGTGTATAAAAAAATAAACCAGCTAGAAAAAACTATAAACCAATATGGTGGGGGAATATTCCCCTTAAGAGTGGGGATACAAATAAAATAAATATTTTAATAATTATAGTAAACATTGTTGAGCTTGTACGCATTACATGTGATGACATTTTCCTCGAATAAAAAATTTAAATACATTATATTCTTTGAATAATCAGATGTCAAATTTTCCTGTTTTGCTACAGCCATAATAACAAATACTAAGTAAGTTGTATAACTGAAAAAATTTACAAAGTAAACTAATGCCGTGGGCTACAACGTGACGCATATGTTATCACCAAATAACAGACAATGTGTGTGAATTTTTTTTAAATATAATGGCATTTTTGAAAAATTTTTAATTAACATGTGATTACCAAATTACAGTTAATGCAGTTTTGCTTTTCCATTAATATTCTTTTTAATTTAATACTAGAATGATCTCAAGAGGAGTTTCAGAACCGTAGATAGTCTACTATGATAATAGGCCTACATCTGATGCTAAACTTTCTGACGTGCTCAATCAACAGCGAGCAGCCTTTGCCGTATGAGAGTTTTGACTCGAACCATCAACCCGCTCGCCGTAACGCGGCGCATCAGCTCGTATCTAATGTAAATGTGGGCATCACGCATGCGTGGAAATTTCAGCACCGGTTGCCTTGACCGGCTAGCCAATTGGCACCGACTGAGATTGCGGATTCGAAACAGAACGAAATTTGCAAAATTTCCCCCCGATAATTTCCATGGAATTAACGGTCCAGTTGTTTGAACGCGATTGGGAACTACGCAGGTGCCCTCCGCCTCTCCGGCACAAAAAACGGCACGTTGCTAATCGGCTGTGAAGTTGAGAGATAAAATTGATTTTACCGAACCGCTGCGGGGCGTTGCATGCAAGACACCCGCAGCTGATAATCCCCGCGAAACGAGGGGAAAGGGTTGACAGACGGGGAGATGACCTGATTGCAAATGACCTGCCCACGCAATATCTGTCAGGCAGTTAGTAACGTGATTTGTAGTCGGGTTCTCTTTTGCACCGTCATAGGGCTTCCCTAGTATAGGCTTATCACTTTAATTTAAGCACTTTANTTTGTAGTCGGGTTCTCTTTTGCACCGTCATAGGGCTTCCCTAGTATAGGCTTATCACTTTAATTTAAGCACTTTCGAAATAAAGCTTTGAAAAATGTCACTGCTCCTGCCAGCATATACCTTAATCGGCACACTAACTGGAAAGTACCCAGTCAAGTTGGTAACAACGGAGGGAAAGAAGTCCCAAATCTTGTTGATATAAAAGTGCTAGGCAAACATTTGTAAATTCTTAATTGATTTATTTTGCTTTCTTTTTTTTAATGCATGTAGGTGCAAGAATTAGAAAATTTGTAAAATATTTACTTTCCTGGTAATTTTAGAGTTTTACTTTAGGCCATGGTAGTATTAATTTTACATATGGTATAAAAATACTTAAAGTGAATTCTAGTATCGCGGTGCGTTGGAAAATAGCATAAGGAAGCTTCGCATCTGTTCTGTTTCCTCAGAATTTGAAGCGTTGACTTTAGTGTTTTAATAGAGCAATCTGTTCAGAAAATATGCACCATAGACCTTATAGTTTAAAAAACGGTGTTTTACACCGTTTTTTAAAGAGGGCTACTTACAGCGATTTCCGCTGACTTCGATAATTTTCAACGACCGTATTTATGTTTCAATAACTGAGTTCAGAAATTGTCAACAACATGCTGGCTTTCATTTCTGCGCTAAAGAAATATTTTAATGGAAATATTCGATAGTTTATTTTTTAATTGCGATAGACATAACTGATTACAATGAGTATCATATGACAATTAGGGAGACCACACAGACACCAGCGCCAGTGACAAACTGTCATTTGGGGTCCTTCACGAAGCATATATATAGCGCGTTCGTGGTTTCTTCACACTTTTTGGCCCAAACCTTTGAAAAACACCCATGTATAACGCGTTTGGTTGTTTCCTGAATATGCTATATATTTCGACCGTTTTATACTTGTGTTAACACGAAAGTACCTTATCTTTGGTTAAATTCAACTTTTATTTATATTTTATCTACGCANTACCTTATCTTTGGTTAAATTTAACTTTTATTTATATTTTATCTACGCATTTCAATATTTCATTCACAAGTAATATGAATAAAGACGAAGAGAAAATGTGTGTTGGTAATGCATAGTAAAATGCAGTACTTATGCGAAATATTATTACATTGAGTGTGCACGAATGATGGACGGGTTGGGAAAAGGCCAAAAAAGGGTGGGGGTATTTCTGAAGACAAAGTGTGGTACCACTAAAAATTCCAAAGTAAAGTAATTTTTTTAGTCTACATTTCTTATGCTTGTATTCCTTACCTGACCATAAAATTATCTCGCATGTATAAAAACTGACTGCAAAACGCAAAGCAAAAGGAAATGTTACAGATTTGATAAATTTTTTACCACAACAGTAAGGAAATAAAACGTTAGAGATTATATATCTATCCATACCTAACTTTTTCTTAGTGCACAACAGCAAAAGTATGTTGTAAATTATTCACACTAAATTTTGTTACATTTGTTTGACGATAGTAGAAGTAACTTTATGTATTATTTACACGACGAACTATAATCAAGACATACATATTTCAATATTCTGGCGATTTTTATATTTACTAAAAGGTTTGCTACCCCCCTCCCCACCCCAAATCAGTTTCTTAAAGGCTGACTCCTGGATCAGCCCCTGGGATGAATAGGGACACCCGATTTTCACGAAATGAGTTCCTCTTAGCAAAGCTCATGCTTGAACATCTGCAGTTTTTCTTCGGTTATTGGCAGCGTGTTTTTATGGAAAGGAGTGGAAAATATATGGGCGGCTCTTAACATCGGGGGTCTTTAGAGCCGATGACGGTGAGTTGAGGACGGAGCAGCACCGGAGTGAAAGGGCGGGCAAAACTGGAGATCCACGAGAAAACCCGCCGACCAGTGGCGTCGTCCGGCACGATTCCCACCTGCGAAAATACGGGAGCGACCCCGCCCAAGAATCGAACCCGGTTCGCCCTTGTGGGAGGCGAGCAGTCTGACCACTACACCACCGTGGCCCCTGTGTGTCTTTGTGGAAAGACGTTGTGGTATACGCTGTTCACGGTTAATTGAGCACTTTCGAAAGCCCTGCTAAGGGTACCGTTTAGCTGGCGCTTGAACTACGTTGCAGAGTGTTTGAGATCCTGTTCGTTTCTTGACGAAACTATTAAAAGAGCCCTCCAATATAGTCAAAAACGGCTTATTCAGACTGCCGTATCTTAAAACATACCAGCCGGACACGATCTTAACTACGGTAGGAGTCTGAATTGAACTTTGGCACAGACTTTTAATCAATACAATGATACGGTCAGTTGGCAGTGAGCACTTTCGAAATTAACATTTGGAAAAACANGGCACAGACTTTTAATCAATACAATGATACGGTCAGTTGGCAGTGAGCACTTTCGAAATTAACATTTGGAAAAACAAAATCACCGCAAATCAGAATAGGCCTACTGCGATACAGAACGTCTGTGGTTCGCGGGAAGGCACGTTAGACGCGCGGCAGTAAAATATCATCCGATGTCGAAAATTGGTTCGAGTTGAAGTGCTTTGATATTCGATCAGAGAAGAACGTTTTCTGCAGGAAAACTGGCGTTCCGGCGGANGGCACAGACTTTTAATCAATACAATGATACGGTCAGTTGGCAGTGAGCACTTTCGAAATTAACATTTGGAAAAACTAAATCACCGCAAATCAGAATAGGCCTACTGCGATACAGAACGTCTGTGGTTCGCGGGAAGGCACGTTAGACGCGCGGCAGTAAAATATCATCCGATGTCGAATATTGGTTCGAGTTGAAGTGCTTTGATATTCGATCAGAGAAGAACGTTTTCTGCAGGAAAACTGGCGTTCCGGCGGANATTGGTTCGAGTTGAAGTGCTTTGATATTCGATCAGAGAAGAACGTTTTCTGCAGGAAAACTGGCGTTCCGGCGGATGACACACGACAGAGGAGACTGACGCCCGAGGTGACTAGAAAAACGAAGGTGATGGGCAGGGATGATCCTGAACTTTTTTTTAAATGTAAGCAAACAGTAATTTGCCCACAACCCCTCTTAATTCACCCTTGCATGGAAATAAAAATACTATTAAATTTTTTATGACGCTGTTGTTTNTTTGCCCACAACCCCTCTTAATTCACCCTTGCATGGAAATAAAAATACTATTAAATTTTTTATGACGCTGTTGTTTCTACTTTGCAGAATGTTGGTATGGGCCGACTATTGAATACAGTAAAAAATTTCTATTCTTACTAATTAAACTTCTTTTATTATAATAAAAAAACCAATGTGAAAAAATCATGAAAGTATTAANAAATTTCTATTCTTACTAATTAAACTTCTTTTATTATAATAAAAAAACCAATGTGAAAAAATCATGAAAGTATTAAATTACGTAGCTGTACCAAAACACCCTTTACTCCCATTTCACACGACAGCCGGGTTTGGCGAACAACTCCAGCTAGGCGGTGGCGTTTTGAGCGAGACGAGTCCAATTATATTTGAAAAGGGGTTTTTCTGTTTCTCGTGACGTGAGCGGGCGAAGGAGATACGGTTCTATGCCTCCGCAGGGAACACAAAATTTCACAACATAACATCAATATTTGCTTATTTTCAAAGGTGTAATTACAGTGGGTTTAAGGAGCATCTTTTAGCAGAACTATAAACCTAGGGTGGTATAAAATTACGATTTAAGACTCTGTTCCAAAGATCTGCCAAATAAAAATTACCCTCTATTTATTTACATGTTTTCCTTGTTTACCGAAACTGTGATTGNTGTTCCAAAGATCTGCCAAATAAAAATTACCCTCTATTTATTTACATGTTTTCCTTGTTTACCGAAACTGTGATTGACTCCATACGGGGGTGCTTACTCCGCTTACATCAAGGACAGGTCCTGGTGATGGAATGGAGAGCGGAGATGGCGGAAGACTGAATGCGGCGGTGGAGGAAATATGAGTGTCGCGGGAAAACCCACTGCCTACCGGGCAACGTCCACCGAAATTTGCACCCCGCCCCCTTCCTGGCACATCATCGAAAACCTTCAGCTCGTAAATATCCGGGAAGAGGACACAGAACACTGCACTGGGAAACCGGCAAGCTGAAGTCCGTTCACGGTTACTTCCAACTTTTATGAAGCCCTGCTGAAGTTCATCTTCCACGCTATTCCTCCACCTAATCCAAACAAAGCTTAACCGAGTCTAGAAAATTACACAATAGAGACAGGGCACTGCATTAGTGGGCACTCAGTGTACTAATATTTCANGCTTAACCGAGTCTAGAAAATTACACAATAGAGACAGGGCACTGCATTAGTGGGCACTCAGTGTACTAATATTTCCCTAAATAACTATTTGTACTAGACATTACCAACACACCTATCTTCTCCCTGTATTCATTAATATTTAATTATTAATGAAATATTATAATTTATGGATAAAATATAAGTCAAAGTCAAAGTTAACCAAAAACAAAGTACATATTTTTATATTACCACAAGTATGAAATGTTTGTGTTACGTGAAATATTTGAAAAACTACCANGCTTAACCGAGTCTAGAAAATTACACAATAGAGACAGGGCACTGCATTAGTGGGCACTCAGTGTACTAATATTTCACAAAATAGCTATTTTTACTAGACATTACCAACACACCTATCTTCTCCCTGTATTCATTAATATTTAATTATTAATGAAATATTATAATTTATGGATAAAATATAAGTCAAAGTCAAAGTTAACCAAAAAACAAAGTACATATTTTTATATTACCACAAGTATGAAATGTTTGTGTTACGTGAAATATTTGAAAAACTACCAAACAAGTCATTCATGGGGTGATTTTTCAAAAGTTTGATTCACAAATTTAAAAAGTGTTAAGAAATTGAGAATAGACTATACATATACACTCCACCATCGGAGCACCATTATATATATATAGTAACCTAGTAAAATTGGGTTATATGATAATTTTAATTATTTACTTGTTATGACATTGCAACAAGTAATATGATTTCACAGATGTTATTTTTCATTGGCACATTAATTATGTTTAACTGAATTTGAATTCACTGCTCGTTTAATTTTCAGTTTTTGTCAATGTTATCAAACACATTTATATGTCTTTTCAGTCATTTTTGTAATGTGTTTAGAAGGCCCTAGTATCTGAGAGCAGTTGTTGATCCGTTTTCATGGTAACTAAGTGACGTGATGAGTAATTCTTGCCGCTATCACTCTCGTGATAGCGGCAATTAAGTGTTTGAAGGGAATTTCTAGCCAAGTTGGTGTTCGAAGGGAGGGCGCTAACCCGTAGGGGTTTAGCCCTGCAAGGTTTTGATTTAGTTTTTATTACAAGGACCCGAGTTCGAACCTGAAAACAGGACGCTTCGAAGGACACGAAGGCGCGAGGCAAGATTTAGGAAGAAGCAGGCCTGTTTCGGTCACCGCCCGCGTATATTTTCATATTAATTAATTTGAAATGCCTCGTGTGCTTGGATGTGCTGGGACTGTAATGGCACAACAGACCCGAGACCTTGAGAAGGAAAGCCCGCGATGATAGGTCCTGCTGTATCCAGAGGGATGCGACTACCGGCAACGAGATCGCCAAGAACTTCGGGAACTTCAAGAATTGTTCATTTTAATTATAATCAGCCAAGTTCACGAATAATTTTATTAAGAAGCAGAGACGAACTTTTCTATTCAAGTTGAACTGACCTTATTTAATTTAACTACGGACACCCTGGCATTATTAGAATTTTGCTTAAAGCACTGAGCCACTCTGAAACAGAGAGACCAATTGTTTAATTTTATTATTCTGGAAGTTTGGAATTTAAATTGCCAGGCATAAAGTAAATTCATAACTACAGTCACAAGAGAGGCTAGTGTTGCTGAGGTCACAAATAAAATCTAGTGTGCAATTTGATTACATTATTTCCGTAAGAATTAATTTGGTTATCAAGAATTTTAATTGAATTTAACATTTTCTCACAGCGTCTCTGCTGAGTAAATGATTTCCAGTAGCAGTAGATATTTGTCACAGTGAGTGTTCTTGTTATTTTACAATTGAGTTGTGGTGCATTATTGCGAGTGTTCTGTCTCATACTTCACACAGTTCCTACATCTGTTGCTCTGTGTCATTCTACACTGTTCAAT
>NQII01005935.1:13987-25382 GCA_002778355.1 Clitarchus hookeri
CCATTCCTGAGTTTGGACTAGAACACTGATCGCGGTTGTTCAACTTTTTTAATAAAGAAATTAGTTGGGCTTTCACATGCATTTTTAACCCAGCAGAATAACAGATTGAATAAATTCATAAAAAGTTTGACTTGCATTTAGGTTGCCTTTAGGCTACACACACTATTTTATATTTACCCTTAACGTGCAAATAAATTTTTATTTCAGGTCTTGCCAAAGAGAAAAATTTTGGCGTGGAACGTGCTTACGAATGTTTTATAACAACTAACACTCTGGTAGTTACACCAAAACGAGCGAGAAATTCTGGGCGGCTTTCATCAGCTGGTGGCCGTGTGAAGGGGGTAGGGGGGAGTTGCGTGGGGGTGAAGCGAGGTAGAGTAGTGACGGAATGCAATGGTGGGGGAGAAAAAATGCCCGGAGAAAACTAACAGCTAGCTGCAACGTCCGCCACGTTTTTCCCGTGTGAAAATTCGGGTTTGGTTTTACCGAGGATGGAACCACGTTCGCCCTGATGAGAGAGATGAGTGATATTTCCGCTGCACCGCCACAGCGCACTGCAGCAGCCACAGTCGGTACAGCATGCTTCTAAAAGCGTACTTCCCATTTAGTGGCCTACAGCAAGGATGACTTAATAGATTAGAGACTCAGGTAGTATACAGAACGTCGCCTTGACAGTGTTGCAAACATTTGAGGCCATTTAAAAGCACTAGTAACCCACGCATCGCCATTGTAGTGCCTCACAACTAATGTCTCTTAATCAAATGGTGTCGCCCATGCAGGGGCGCGCATANGTGCAGGGGCGCGCATACAAGATCTAAAGCTGGGAAGGGCTTCCGTCCAATAAAAATTAACACCAGGTTCAGTTTTCTGTATAATCCCGTCAAACTTATAAGATAATAATGAAATTTCTAGAAAAAACAACGCACACTTATATAAGTGTCCCATTTCGAAAATAATAGATGGGGAAATACAGTAAAAATAATTATTTTTGCAATAATATATTTAAGTGTTTGAGTAGTGTTTGTTCCCAAACTGAAGTTAGTCTAAGCCTGCCGGATTTTAATATTATCAATTTTTTCAACTGTTTATTTCCCGTCAAGTATCTTAACGTGGGGTAGGTATCGATCAATCTGGTGAACGTTCATCCATTACCCCCATGAATCCATTCTATCTGACCGAGGGTATATCGGGCCGTTGGAGGCCTGGAAAATACGAGTCCCCAACCCGCCACTCAGTCAGAGGAATGCTGCGAATATGGCCAGCCCGTGTAACTTCTTCCTTCTGATGACACCACGTGTGTCCAGACAATCGCTGCACGCCCAACAAGACATGTCTCGTCCATTGCCACATACTGGGACGTTCTCTGCCTGGGTGCCAATACCGCCTGTTAAGGAGCTCACCAATCCACGTCAAAGATGTTCTTGGTTCAAGCACAGTCTGGTAAGCAGATAACCCACACAAACGTCTTAAACATTATATAGGTTGTTCGTGGTAAACTGAGCACTTTTCAAAGCCAAGTTAAATATATGTGCGTATACACATTGTGTATTCTTCCGCCATATTTAATGAGACAGATTGATAACTTTATTCATGTGTACGTCAAGTTAAACAATAAAATTAATGCAAAAGTAAATATCTTACAAATTTTCTTATCCTTCAGGCATTAAAAAAACAAAACTAGCAAAATAAATCTTTTCAATATTCAGAAATGTTTAACGAAGACTTTTGATTGTACGTTAAAAAGTGGGAATTCTTTCCCTCCGACGCTACTAACTTTACTGGCCACGTGCCACTCAGTGCGACCGTTAAAATATAAGCAAGTAGAAGCAGCGGCATTTTTCGCTGCGGTGCAATGTGCTTTAAATACACATTTTCCCACGAAACTATAAAACGTGCGTCCAACGCGCTGTTCTACGAAAATAACACAACATTCCAGACAAGGTCTGTTGAGTGCTCTCAATACGCCATGCACGTAAGAAATGCCATTTCAGAGCACTCCAGCATAGCTGAAGATGGCCTTTTCAAAGCGCTATATCTCAAAATGTACGCATCAGATACAGAATAAAATTCTCGAATACCCTGCTTTNTGAATTCCCTGCTTTTAAACTTGCTACAGACTTTCCACCAATAAAATGTTAAGGTCGCCGCTTATAGTCGCATAGGTAGACTCAGCACGACGAGAACACTGCACGTCAGTTAAGAGACTTTCGCTCAGTGGTAATGTCACACTTGTGTCGAACAATGTAGCCTACACCTCTCGCGCTTCTCATCCTCAACCGCGGAGCAAAGCTCCAGGTAGACGGGCCCTTGAGAAAACTTCTTACACGATGTGTATTTAGCTGAATACTGAAGTCGTGTACATTTCAAGGTCAAATTAAATCCATCGTACAGTGGTCACACCAAAACGATAGAGGAATATGTTGTGCTACATTCAACGCTTGAACGTCCTGTTGCCTCCAGGTAACTTAGCCAATATTTGTCTGAGATGTGGCACACTAGTCTAAAAGGAAACAGAATTGGAATCTTATCTCGTTCTGAACAACGTATTGATTGTAGATAGAACCAAACATCTAGCACACAAACGTACTTGTGATAGAGCAACAGCGCGCACTTCCTGCGCAAAACTCATATCGACTCTTGGAGATACCCAACCTTATCGACAGTTGTGTGTGCTGTGCTCAAATTTCCTGTGCAGAATTAAACCAAAAGTAAACTATAAGAAGCTAATATGTGGCATGTCAAAGTCAGTGTACCTTTTTATACAATACCACTGAAGGTAGGTAGGTAGGTAGGGGGCGGGCCTAACGCCTCGTCGACAACGATGTCGTTAGAGACGGAGCAAGTTCCTCAGGCAAGCTGGAGCGTGGAATAATCGACCATATGGCCTGTAGTAAGGACCATCCCGGCATCCGCCTGAAGTGAGTTCGGGAAACCACGGCAAACAGGCTCGGGGACTGAACCCGGGTTCTCACGAACACGAGTCCGAATGTCAACCACTGCCCAACTTAGCTCGGTGCTTTTGAAGGAGAGTGGTCGGGTAGCCATGTCTCTAAATCCATGTAATTCTCTACAATCCTTGATTGACCGCCGTCGGATTTTCTATTATGAATGTCTTACGGGTATATATTTCCAAGTAAAATGTCTTTCTGCTGTCTATAATTTATGCTTCACGCTTCGGACTCGCAGAGTGTGCAGTCACCTTACTTATCCTTTTAACCTTTTGTACGCCAAAAATATCATACCCAGATGCAGAATCGACACTCGCGGGTTTATTTCTTTGTAGTGAGTTACTGGTTGCATGTTTAGCAAAACATCACCGTCTTGGCAGTCTTTACTAGACTTGAGATTACTGCTGAGTTGATACATTTTTCTGCCAGGGAAGTCTGGGCTTTTGTCGATCTAAAGTTGGGATGAAACTACGATTTTTAACGTTTTTTTTCCCCTTTGCTTGCAGCAAATTACAAGTCACCTTCTTGTGTTATTTTTCCTAATNACCCAGATGGAGACTCGACACTTGCGGGTTTATTTCTTTGTAGTGAGTTACTGGTTGCATGTTTAGCAAAACATCGCCGTCTTGGCAGTCTTTACTAGACTTCAGATTACTGCTGAGTTGATACATTTTTCTGCCAGGGAAGTCTGGGCGTTTGTCGATCTAAAGTTGGGATGAGACTACGATTTTTAACGTTTTTTTTCCCCTTTGCTTGCAGCAAATTACAAGTCACCTTCTTGTGTTATTTTTCCTAATATCTACTAGAACTTGTTTTACCCAGACAGTGCATCATATTTAGTGCTGTTAGTAGACTTCAGTAACAATATTAACAGTTGTCACTACCACTGAAAAAAAAATGTAAATATAAGGGCTCAGTCACTGATAAACTTCGTGATGCGCTTCCTCACATGAAAACAAGTGAATGTGCGTGTGATTATGTAATTGTGCATGTAATAAATATGGCATATTGCTTAATTCGAATTATAAGGGAGTAAAGCTCCCGTGAAAAGTAATTAGTTGTTGACACAAACCCCGCCTCTTCCCCTCCACTATAACTCTTTGAAACTACTGCGGTTTCTACCCAGTGTCTGCAGAAAATATGTCATATCTAACGAAGTACGTGGTTTTACTAGTTTGAAGACTGCGCTTCTCGAGTAACAAAAAACCCTTGCAAGATGATATGCGTGCCATAATACAAGAGTAGACGTAGACGTGGCAATGTGTGCGCTCACGCCAACAGCCAGGCAGCACTTCCAGCTCCCGCGACTTGCAGGCACAGGCAGTGCGAGTGCCGGCACAAAGGAAGGTAAACGACATATGTCTTCCATCGAAGTGCTCATTTTGCAGGCACACTCTCGTGAAAGCGTTAACTCCGTGTATTTAAGATGCAAATTCCCAACATTTTACTCATCCATTGCCAACATTGCCACTGTCAGTTACGTGGTCAACAGGGATGAACATTTATGTTCACATTTGAATTTTCAACACAACCATCCTTTAATATTAATGAAATACATTGACCAACTTAAACACGTGTTAGTTACAACAAAATTAGGATAGATAAAGTTAACAAAGATCTCAAAATACTTACGTGCATAAACAGAATTCTAACCTCAAATTTTACCCACATTTTCTTAATAGCGTTATTTGCAGAAAAGCATTTTAATGTTGGGACATGGAGAGTGCCTACTACGCAGCTCGAATGAGCACTCTACTCCATTTTCCCTCTACTGTTAGCTCCCATAGGATTTGAATTAGTCATGTGTCATGTATGTCCCACGTTCTGTTACGAAAGCAGTTCGTGGCGCTCTTAGGTATAGTTACGATATAAATACGCACAGGTGTGGCGGAATACCGAGAAACTTTGTGAGATAATTCCTTAATTATATCCAAATGAAAAAAAAACAGGACACTTTCTAGCCTAAATTGAATATCAAGGGAGACATGAGCCCTGTTGTACGTTATCGGATATTCAGCCGAAGAGGAAACTCTCTTTAATACCTCCTACGTAATTAAAATAGCAGAGGAGGCCACCCTCTTATTGCAGGCAATGCCGCACCATTAACAACTGGTTTATTGAGCAGTACGACTCATTAGCCATCTTGTTGCAATTGCCCTGGAGATACCATTCTCGGTGCCATAATCAGCTTCGTCACAGACGAAACCAGCATCATTCACACTAACCCTAGAGCCTTACTCTACTGCCACAGTCTGGAAGGAAAAAAAAAAGCCATAATAATATGTTATAAATGCCAGACATTGAGGCACTGTGAGAAAATAGCAGATGTCCTGTTCACACGAGAAGAGGTCCCGGACAATTAACCATGATGCGTGACGAGGGTAGTTTTCCCCAAGGATAAATAGAAAAAAACACAAAACATCAGCTTCGACTNCACGAGAAGAGGTCCCGGACAATTAACCATGATGCGTGACGAGGGTAGTTTTCCCCAAGGATAAATAGAAAAAAACACAAAACATCAGCTTCGACTCCGTTTTCACACCCTAAGGTCTCGTGTTTTTTCTTTTCTTTGTTGTGAAGTTCTTTGACAATCGGCCAACCAACCTTTGTCACATGAAAAGACAAATCATCTGGGACCTCTTCTCGCACGAATAGGGCATGTGGGATTTTCTAAAAGTGCATCTATGTATTGCATTTCCAAAATATTATGGTTTACTCATTACCTCAATTTCCTTTATCTTTAGATTTATGGTGAACATATTCATTCACCTTGAAATAAGCCGTGTAAAACCTCGGATTGACTACTGCATCTCATTCTGAGATGTAAGCAGTTTGTTATTGTTCAGCGAATCCATATATACATGGTCTCATACTCCGGATAACTTATGGGTTGCTTTGTGTTTCCAACTGCTGGCCTGCGCGCCTTACATTTTTTTCCCGCTCATTTTTGACCGATTTTAAAGCAGGGTTCNTTTTGGTGAGTCGACTAAAAAAATATTACTTTTATGTCTCTCGATATACCTTTGAAATTTAAAAAAATGCAAACAACGATAAATTTAAATAAAACAAATCGAATTGCTACGCCTATTTTATAAACATAATATCCTATTCGGAATAGTTCTTGAAAATAAACATGGTAGTGGATATGCCCTGAGCCATAAATGCACTGGTTAAAAGAAAATTGTTATATAAAGAGTTTACAATCACATTTAAAGTTCATTCATTGTTAATTACACTACTGCAGCAGTACAGTATTGCATTGTAATAGGGGGAAGGGGTGAGAGAGAGAGGGGATTATCAGTGTGAGGAATCTGCTGTGGTGGTGTGTTTCTGTTAAGGGGTGTGGGTTGGATGTAGGGTTTGGTGGTGTGATGGGGCAGAGGTGTGGTCGGGTGGTTGTGGAGGTTGGATTAAGGGGTGTAGTGGTGAAGGTGGGAGGGGGGAATGGGGGGAGATGTTAAGATGGGTCGGGTGTGGGCTTGAGAGTGGTGGTGGTNATGTTGAGATGGGTCGGGTGTGGGCTTGAGAGTGGTGGTGGTGGTTTAATTTATGTTTATATAATATTGATTACTCATTCTGGCTGATGATCCAACAACTACTGCGGATATTCAGCCACATTGAGCAGCAAATATTTTTTTCAACAATTTTGAAAATTTCGGAAGGGTTTAGGGGGGAAACGAAAATTTTAAGGATGAAACGGTCATTTTGGAAAACCAAACAGGTCAGTTTGAGGGGGAAACTGGGAATTGCGGCCATCGGGCATGACGAGATCCAACGTGATGGGTGGCTTCAGCTCCCATCCCAGTATATTTTGGTCGCCTCTGACTCTGATCCGAGATCACATGCCCCAAAAACTACCAAAGCACCCGACTCGCATATTTTTGCAAGTAACTTAGTATATTTTGGCTCAATTTCGTTTTATTTCGTGCTTTAACTGAAATTTATGTGTTAGTATGTGTATTAATTATAATTCCGGCCTTATTCGGGTTTCATCATATACTATTATCAGTAGTTACTATACTTTAGGCTTAATCCACTCATGTAGAAGTGTGGAGGTGGAAACATTTCAATGAAAGACTCAATAATTTCGGCATTTTTTAATGTCAATGTCGCATATTTACTGTTTTATTTTGTATTTTCAGACTAACATTATTGATTTACAAATAATTTTATTTTAGAATTCTATAAAAAAAATGCATTGNTTATTTTGTATTTTCAGACTAACATTATTGATTTACAAATAATTTTATTTTAGAATTCTATAAAAAAAATGCATTGTGTACTGTAAAATAATAAGTGATATTGTATTGCGAAATCCAAAACTGTATTAGGAAATCAAACTTGGTCCATTTATNTGTACTGTAAAATAATAAGTGATATTGTATTGCGAAATCCAAAACTGTATTAGGAAATCAAACTTGGTCCATTTATTTGATTTAAAATACGACCTCCAACCTGTCACGAACTACAACCAATTTCATGTAAGCAAGCTACATCTGTGAGGGACGTGTATATATAATGGTTCGTTGTGAATAAACTCGTCTTATTTTGTAACCAAACACACATATTATTAACAATTAACTTGATATTGGTGAAATAATATTTTATTAACTAAATAACATAGATTATATTACTTTAAAAAGTATAACAAAATGTAAACATGTAAGCGTAGTTTCTAACCAGAACCTTGCAATAGAGATAATAAATTACTTATTCTTTTCTCCTGTGACATTATTGGCTGAAGTCCTTGGACACGGGTTCGTCGCAGCAGGAAGAACCGCCGGAGAGCTCCGAAGAGAAGATGTGTGTTAGCACGTTCTTACTCTAGAACAGAACTCTCACGCTATGCATATGCAGTAATATACCTTATGTCACGAACTAATGTTTCCACTCCTTGGACATTAGTAACNAACTCTCACGCTATGCATATGCAGTAATATACCTTATGTCACGAACTAATGTTTCCACTCCTTGGACATTAGTAACAGAGAAACTATTACAGACAATACAATGGGACTGCTTGTATTTGACGCTATATGGACAACTTTGGGTGTATAAGAATGTTAGTAACAGTTACAAGTGTTTAAAATGCCCACCTTCACACAGCAAGACGTCTTCTGCAACGAGAAACGACTAACGGTAGCAATGGTTTCCGTGGGAGTGGATTCACAGGCGGGGTGGATACTCAAAACTTTGTCGTTGACGTACCCGCCTCCAAACAAATGTCTCAGCCAAGAGCGTCAGTACATCTCGATGGTAATGTGGCGGTGCATCATCGTGCTGGAAAAAGCAATTGTCATATGGGTAGAGTTGGTGAACAGCTCGTTCAATGTTTCCTACAGCATGGCATGATAACGTCCATTCTTCTTCATTCTGTAAGAAGAATGGCACCACAGTCCTCTGGCAGACATTCCGCGCCACACTGTTAACCTAGGAAGATCAACTAACTGCTTTCCTCTACCACAATCAGGGCCGTCGGAATTTTGGGCTAGGGAGGGGCANCAAGGGGGCTGAGCCCCGTATACTCCTGACAAATGTATTCATCTGAATGGAAATAAAAAACTTTAGGAAGTTTACACTGTACAACTCAAAGCTTCACATTATTCTCCTTATTTTTTTTTTGTTAGCCATAACTCCAATGGGGTAATGATTCGTGACTAACACAACTGAAATGTAATCCAGCAACTGGAGCAGTGGAGGGGCTTGGCGGGCTAATAATAGACCAAGCGGTATTCGAACTGAGCAGCATAGCGCATGCTGTGTATGTGCTCTCTATCATTGATATTGTGAAATGGATGAGCCGACCATAGCAGCGATATTTCCATTCCCGGTCACCAAAAATCTGGAAGATAAAAAGTTTATTTGAAAACTTAAATAATTCTAGTGAACACCAGTCAGTGTCTAAGAAACATATCAAGTCAATGCCACTTGCCCCTTTCTGATGCTTATGTAATAACGTTTATATCTATTTGTTGGCGTAACACATACAGTTATACACTGTATTGTAATTGTTCCAGTTTACAGAACACTTTGTAAAGGTTCAACTTTGATGAAAACACAGACAATTTCTAGATTTTGCATTTGTAAAAAGGCTGTTGAGAAGCTTACCATACATGAGGGTAGCCATTATCATCACGAATCTGTGGAATATGTTTGTCAAGTTACAAAATGACAGTCTGTAGCAACACACCTGGATAATAATCTGAGGGATGGAGAAAAATCTGCACGAGTTACTTTTCAGAAAGTTATTGCTATTTTTTTTTTTACGTTGCCATATTTGGCAAAACATGGCGTGGCTCAGAACTGAAAATGGTACTCTAATGCAACTTTTGGAGGAACGGACTGAAAATTGCCTGGAATTTACAAACTGGCTGAAACGAAGAGGCAATATTCAAAACGATATGATATATATTATTGCCTACCAAGTGCAGCATAACCTTACTCAAGATGTACAGCGCAGTCAGTATTTAGCTGTTTTTGGTGATGGCCCTACAAAATATTGAAGGTGATGAGCAATCCTAGATTTGTTTCCGGATTGTTAACAAGGAGATAATTGAAATATTAATATTATTCATGGGACCGTGAAATATGCTAGACGGGATCGCAGAGCCTTTCCACGAGTTTCTAATAGAGATTGCGATTAATCTTAACATAAGAAATAATTTTTATGAAGACAGTGTTTCGATAGGGCGCACAGTGGGCCGGATCGAATAATAATGGGGAAAAAATCCCCATGCCTTTAATTTTATGCCAAATCACACATATACGCTCTAACAATATATCCTTGAGCGTAATGAACNCATGCCTTTAATTTTATGCCAAATCACACATATACGCTCTAACAATATATCCTTGAGCGTAATGAACAGATTTTCCATGAAAAAAAAAGACTTATTCTGCACTTAAGCACTATGTTGGGTGAAGGGGAGGTTACACTTCATTGTTTTTATTTGTTGCCTATAAGTGCAGAATTTGCCATTCTAGACTTGACAGTTACTAATTTAAGTTTATTGCGGACAAAAATGGTTAAAACGTAGCTTTAATATGTACTTAAATTGAATACTCAAATTGAATACCCAAACCGCCTTTACCTAAACACTTACCAAGATCCGTAACAGCTGGGTTGTTAATTAGTTCTATCGAACTATGGGGAATCAGAATTTTAAGGGAGCTCGTACATTAATTAAATTTAATATACCGTAGTTAAAAAATCAGTAAACTATGAGATACATCACACATACAAAATTATTTTTTAAGATCCAGCAACACAACCTAACGAAGACAGCCAGGGTATTCAAACCCCTCCAGAGATGCAATGCTTGCATAACTTGTATTGTTACTGTATAAACAGCATGTACAAATCATCATTAGAGTTCAGCCCTCTATAAAAATTATTTTGTTTTAAATTTTTTAACTGTTTATTTGATATTTTTGTAATTATAAGTAGATTTATTCTTACAGACATTAAAATAAATAACTTTATTCAAAACCACAGTAAATCTTTATTTTTACCAATTGTATATCATGTCAACATTATACATTTTTTAAAAACGCACTCTTATAAGAAATATATTTAGATGTATGTACGTCTATATTCATATCCAAATCAAATAAATTTGAGTCACAGTTTGTAATATATACTTACACAATACATACAGTAATAAACAATTACACAAATTACATTTACAAAACTATACTTTAAATTAGGGCTTCATCTTCTGTCTCGCTGCAGTCAAAGTCTTCTATTAAAATTTTAATATCATCTTTCACTTCTTTGGCAAGTTTCCTCATTGGATTTTTCGGTAAAATTCGATCTGACGATATTAGAGGGTCTAATGACAACATAAGTGGGCAAAACAAATCTTGTACATTTAGCATTCTGCTGGTTTTTGTGCAGAAAAATTGACTATAGCTTCTGATATCTTTATTTCTAGCCTCCTAAGCCGCCTCTGATAACTGTTCCATGGGCAAAATATTTTTATGGTTTCGGGTCTCGAAATGGAGGCCCGACGCCATATCTAACCGATAAATATGGCTTACATGCACATATTAGGCACGTATAAAAACGTAAACAAATATAAATCACAGTCAAACTTCGTTAAAACTTATCCGAAACTCTGGTCAGTATGCGAACTGTGGAACTCTTATCACACTCTGATTTCTATATCCTATACCTAAAACTTGCCTTTCGCCTTCATTATTTATTCCTCCAATCGCTGGGTTAAAGCAAATATATATATTTCTTTATTCAGAGAGAAAATTATATTTTAATAGTTTCGTATCTAGAACTGGAAGCCCCATGCCATGCCTAATCGATGGATATTGCTTAAATGTATATATTAAGTGCGTATACACAGAGGTGACAAAAGTCATGGGATAGCAATATGCAAATATACAGATGGCAGTAGTATCGCGTACAAAATGTGTAAATGGGCAGTGCATTGGTT
>NQII01005935.1:26386-66928 GCA_002778355.1 Clitarchus hookeri
TTTGTCGCATCAGTGAAAGCACGTAAACAGAAAGAAAAACACATACAAGTATGGCTAAAAATTATCCAATGCACAGGTCGGTATTTGAACTGTTGACCCTATATCATCCTGTATCATCTTTATTCGTCCAAAATTTGTCTAACGGCCTAAATTGTATATTTCATACACCATACATTTATAACGGATTTATACCAGCGAATTTTAATAAAGTGTCACTTAGGTGGTTCTTCTATGGAAAGCCAGTAGTGTGATTATGTTGATTTTGAGGCAATGGTAACAAAGACGTCCGCCATGACGTCATAAAATGATCGCTCCAGGTCGGCAGTCCCGCGCTACCGCCGGCCGTGCATGTGACGTCATGGCTGGTGGCTGCTAGCTCCTTATGCCAGATGCCTGCGCCAAAAGCCCCATAAGAACACTAAACTCCTACCTCGCCAGAGGTATGATGTTTTTTCGTAGGTAGACATACCGAGGGCACGTTTAATAGTTTCGTCATAAAAACCAGGAATCCACATGAAACACCCTGGAACGCAGTTCAAGCGCCAGGCGAGATGAACGCCGGCTGCTGTGCAGCCCTGGCACGCCAGACGACGGCCGAACTGACGGCTCAGGAGGCACGGACTGCCTGCTCGCTCGCTCGCAGAGGTATTTTAATGCCTCTCGACAGGCAGCACTATCACGCTTGCGCCTGCCACGCGGCTATTTTTAAAACCACGCCATGCAGACGTGCCTGCCGCGCCCGAGTCTCTGCGGCCATCAATGTTTTGCTTCCGGTGGACGTGACACTTGGACCAGGGGCACCTCAACTGACATTGCATACGTCGAGAAGTTATGTATTGCATTCCAATGGCGTAGACAGATATTTATTGGGGGGGGGGTTCTTCATTGATAAAACAGCGCCTGTAACATTTTTCCAGCTGAAGATAAACCGTAGATGTTGACACGTGTAATTTTTATTTTGCTTATTTTATTTCACTAATTCATATTGTTTTGTTATACCGTTTTATTAACCTAATTTATTATTTAAATGAAAACAAACTAATTTCCTTTTTTCATTTAATGTGTCCTTCATATTTCTGGAAAGTGAGGGTTGAACCTGGAAATCTCATGTAGAACTATATGTTATACCAACAGAAACTGTGTTGCAACAGTACATTGTCCATACACACAATTGCAGTTGCTGAGTAGGACTGGGTGGGTGGGTGGTTCAACATAATTCTCGTTGCACTACTCTGAGACTTGTTCCTGTAAAGTCAGCTTGCGAACAGGTGGTGTCAAGATTCTGGAAGTAAAATTGTAAAACAGAGCCAATGATCGTTAAAGTGCATTCGCACTGATAAAATCTTCAATTGCTCAAGTTTTTCCTTCATATCAAAGAAGCAGTGAAAATTCTGTTTGGTGATCAGTTGTGAGAATAGTATTTACCCAATACTGGAGTCATTTTCACATCACTTCAAACAAACTGATTACTGCCAGAAGAGTAAGGAGTGTCCATATTTGTATCTATTTATGCGTATATATAAAAATTATATATACATATATAAAATTATTTTAAAACGTGAATGATAAAATGTCAATAACTTCTGGTGGAGCTTCTAACACTTTCTAGCTTCATTCTGGAAAATATAACTCATTAATAAATGTTTTAAGTAATATTGGTATCACCATAAAATCATGATGACATCTGGTTCAATTTACGAGAACACACCCGAAAGGGTACCTACACCCCATGTACTAACCTATACCACTTTAATACATGAGGATGCATAATATTAATAATTTGGCTCAATTCTTTCTTCTAAAAAAATAAACGATAGTATTATAACTCTATTAGTTTTAAAATGCATTAGTAACTATAATGGCGTTTTGTATATATTATGAGAAAATACACTTATAATATTTGATACATTTATTTATAAGAATCATTCAGGACCAAAAAGTAAAAAAAGAAGTACTGTATTAACAATAACTAAAGAAATTCGGCCTGCTCAGCAGTTTAACAGTAGAAGCTAAATATTTATCGCTGAATAAAAATCAACCAGGAGTCGGGCTCGTGGATTCCGCGTGATTATTATCACACGCGAGTGAATCAGTCAAGTTGTGCATGAAACCTGCAAAAGGGTTTTAAAGAAATCGTAATTCGATGAAAGTTGTTAAAGGTGGCCACCTGGATAGGCCACCGAACGATGTGCAGAGCTCCAGCAGAAAATGTTTTATTAATAAACCGTCCAGCGTGTCTGAGTGAGGTCTGCTTACGAATAGCAGTTAAGAAATGTTACACGTCTGTATATGTTTTTCAGTTCCTCCATTTCTCTCTGAAGCATATTTTTGTGATGGTGAAAATGGCTCAAACGGGTGTTTTCTCGGTTATTTTTAGGTATGAATGTTTCGGTACAAAACGTTAAAAAGGAATAGGGACGTGCACCACACCTTTATTTTTATTATTACGTCATAAAATGGTAGGGTGTCCGCTGAAAGTCTGACAGAGGCGCGTTGTCGACGGCAAGACTGCTCTGCACGCCAGTTCACTGCTTTGCGCGTAGAGGCGATGAGAGAGTTGATGCGCATGTCCCGGTGGCCGCTTGCGCTTCCACGCTTTAGGCCTCAGACGTGCAAAATTCCTTCGACCAGGCGGTCACGTTAAGGATAATTTGGTAATAGGCATCGAAAATAACGAATTTTCGAAGCAGAATCTTTGGTACCCAAGCAGCATGGAAATGGAACCATCGTAAAGAAGAGGAAAGATAGGAAGAATGACAATAAACTGGTAAATTACTACACAGCACCCGATAATGGATAGGGAAGAACTCTCGAAAGACGTTTCGGCGGGGAAGGAGCAAATTTTGAGTAATCCTCCCTCCCTCCCGCTCAAGACCAAATTTGGAAAATTTTTAAATGATCAGAGGGATCCGCCGGCGTAATGGGCCCCTGAGCGAGCCTACCGAACCCCGTCGCCGTAGCTTAAATCGTTTGTGATAAATAGTAATTTGAAATTCTATCCCACCTTAAAATCGTACAGACAAGGCGAGGTCTATTTCACACCGTGATACGATGGAAACTGGGTTAAGAAGTGTGCTAAGTTTGAATCGTGTAGGTTGGTATGTTTAGAAGTTATTGGGAGAAAAAAAATTATCCCCCTTAAAAACTCAAAATTTTTTTTATCTCCATAAGAGATTCACTGAAGTTAAATTGCAAGTACGTAGAACGAACTAAGCTGAAACAGTGCGCAGATGAAAATCAGAAACGGCAAAACGCACCCCTTGCGTCAGACGATCTAATCCTAAGAAGGGGAGGGGGGTAGATATAGGAATGGGAAGAAGAATAATGGTAATAGGTACTTGGGAGTGGCATTCCTCCAACCCTCTCGAGGCGAGGGCACTGTGTGCCCCCTTACTTTGCATTCTTCAACACCGAACTTAACGTTCTACATATATACAACGTGTTTAGGAAACATATGTACAAACTCGAGCACGTGATTCGTGACCGGAAAAGAGGAAGATTGATATAGGATACCCATGGTCCATCGCAAATCATAAGGGCTGAAGAAGCTCTTAAAGGCGGAGGGCGACAAGCATATGATATTATACAAAATATTTGCGTCAGAGAAACACAAATTGGTATACGAATTAAGTAAACCAAGATCTTAGATAAAAGGAAGGTATGGTACGTCGTACACACCCCCATAATATAAATAATAGGGGCTGGCACCCTTTGATTACATGCAACATGTACACCGTGAAGTTAAATTGATTGTGGATATCAATGGATGAAGCAGGACGTGGCAATTAGCAACAAAGGCTCCCTAGTTGCAACTCTGTAGGATCCACCATTTCCGGTTAAATTGCAAATTGCGTGTTCATTAGTAGCAATGCCATGGCCTGGTGAGTAATGATAATGACTTAACGGGCCCAGTAGCGTGACTCTGTACTAATGTGTGGAAACACAAGCACATTCCATGACGTAGCAATGCGTTACCGGTACTGAAGGCACTACCTGACAGCACAACAGAACAGACACCTCAATCATTCGAGGTTATGCAGGTGGCAGTACCACAACCAATTTCACAACAAATGTTCGAAATGTGTTCCTTCAATGTCAGAGCAGTAGTTGATATGGCGTATTAGAGACTGGTGGATGCGTTGAGAAACTCTTGGTGTGTCTCGCACTTGATCGCAGACAGCCATGGCCCTCGCTAACATATCCTCTTCAGATGCCACGGGTGTCTCGTACACACGCCTTAAGAAATCCCCACAGCCAGAAGTCCAATGGGGCAGCGGCAAAATTCTAGCCGAGAGGTATAATCTGCAGGCCCCATTGCTTGTAACTTATGCACATGGTATGGTCGCAGCAGCTGGTCATGGACGACACACCATACTGCGCCATGCGATGCATCAATTCTCCGCCTGATCGCGCGGATGCTCGTCGAAGCGTTGTCCGCTGCTTTTTCTAGACCGCCTCTTCAAACTGGGGAGTGCGGACTGTTCTCGGTCGACCAGGCCCACACCGACGCTGAAATATGCCTTTTTCCCGTAGTCGCTGTGTGAGGTGTGCGAATGTCTGGTGGTTTGACTGACGTCGTGCAGGGTATATTTGGCTGTACACTCGCGCAGCTGTCCTACCGTGTCATCTCATTTCACCATAGACCAAGACCATGTTCGTCATTTCAGAATTAGTGCACTCGTCCATGTTCACGTGTGCAGTACTTAGTGAATCGAAGCAGTGACAGGCTGCGAATAACAGGCCGCTCGGACAGACGGGGCGGGAAACTACACTCCCCAGCAGAGGCGGGGGAGGGGAACTGGCTGTGACGTGTAACATCGTGCACCATACTACCAATATGTGTTTACGGCCGCGTGCAGGACGTGTTGCCTACTCACCATACCACTATACACTTCGTTTGCCATTTAACCAGAAACAGTGTGTCCTAGTGATTTGCAACTAGGGGGCCTTATTTGATACTTACGACGTCCTGCTTTATCCGATGGTATCAACAATCAATTTAACTTCACGGTGTACATGTAGCATGCAATCAAAGGGTGCCAACCCCTATTATTTACATGATGGGAGTATGTACGACGTACCATATCTTCCTTTTATCCAAGATCTTGGTTTACTTAATCCGTATACCAATTTGTTTTCCTCTAACGCAAGTACTTTCCATAATATCCCACGTCATATACTTGCCACCTTCCGCCATTAAGGGCTTTTACAGCCCTTATTATTTAAGATGGACTATGGGTGTCCTATATCAATCTTCCTCTTTTCCGGTACACATGATTCCTAAACACATTGGATATTTATAAATATTCGTCAGAGTAATTAGGTACTATTTATAGCTTATCTTGTTTAGTATCGTCGTATGAACATTTACTTTGAAAATATTTTATGCATACGCCGTACTAAATATAGAAACTGAGAGCTTATACTTTAAACATTTTTTGCACCCACCCCTACACACTGTTTATATCATTACCTCTGGCTTAGTCACAAATAGCATATTACTACCTAGGTGCAGCATGAATGCGGACTTTTTTCATTAGGCTTTGGATTATTACTAAAGAATAATCATTTTCTATTTTTCGTAGAATAATAAGCTATCCTATATTATTTACATTTCGAGGATTATAAACAAACATTTTGACTCTGCTAGTGAAGTGCGATGCAAATCTTTTCCAAGTTGAATTTCGCTTTATATTCCTGGTTCCTGCAGTGGAGATATTTGAACCACTGACAAATTTTGCTTGAGATAAGCAGTCCTGGTGTAACATTAGGTGGTTCAGTTCTCCATTAACTGCACAAATTTATACTCTTGCTAATCGACAAAGTTTCGACTGAGGGAATGAAATGAAAGTTAATTATTACAAAATCGAAATTCTAGTAGAACAATAACTTTTTATCTGTTTTACCATCCTTAACTTTGTAAAATCATTTGCTTCCGATTCTTGAAAAACTAATTTTTTGTTTCAGTGCCAGCATAACCAAAACAAAATATGACACCTCTTTGTGTCCAGTAGAAAATCGTGGCGTTCTTCCAAAACGATGCTTCCTTGGCATTTTTTTTTTCCTTTTAGTATTCCCTTCAAATTCGGTTTTGGGGCTTCGTATTCTGAAAAGCTCAATGATGCCAGTAACATTATTTCTGAATGGAATAAAATCCCACCTTGTCATCCTACTTTGATTCGCCGTAGCTATTCGGTTTGTATATTTAAAACAGTTCATTATAAATTGGTATTTATTATATAAATTTTTGTTGCAACCATATTTGATTAGGGGCTTATCAACTTTTCTCTTAGACCCTCCTCATCCTCACACACAGATTCATTACTCGGACATCCGTCCACATCTTTCGCAGGATGTAAATACATTTCTTCGATAATTTTCGCAGTTGTAAAGGATGACACGGTTAACATATTTCGTCAAGAAACCCGTAGTCGGTTATGTAAGTTTGCAGATCCACAGCCTTAATATGACTTCAGTCACATTACTGCTAATCATAGGTTATAAATAAAATAATTGCGTAAACAACCTTTTTTCTTTTTGCATTCCTGAATGCAACAGCCACAACATTCGTTACAAAATCCACAATGGAAAACCATGTTTGGTTTTAATCAGTGTGAGATTCCGCATATCTTTCTGATGGCATCAGACACCGTGAAGACGCGCCCAGTAAACACATGCAATATGGTATTGCGTGCACAATAATTTTCACGTACTGCTACTGGAGCAAGTCGGGAAGGGCCAAGTCAGAGAAATGCAGATGCCACGAACTGTACCCCGTTACGAACACCCGCTGTCTGGATATTTTTTTTGTATAACTGTCTCTTTCAGGAGGAACAGGACAAGAGCATGTAACCTGAGAACACAGTACGGAATTCTTCCTACTAACTGAAAGAAAAATATCGACTCCTTCAGTGAGTTCAGCACTGAAAAGTTAATTAGTTTTCAAAGATCAAGTATATATGAAATAATAGTAAATCCATGTCATGTTAGCAGTGAAAGCAGAGACGATAGTGGTGTACTCTCGTCTGGGGTAGTGGAAGGATTAAAAAATATGAAGGAGTATGAACGCGGAGTGGTCATCACGGACAGTGTTTTCTGTAGTTCTTTGTATAATGTGGCAGGCTTCAATCTGCTCAGTCACACACTCGCCCATCGCGCTCTGTCTAATGTATTCCTTGCGCTTTGGCATATTCGAAGTGGCCACATATGGCGACGATGCCATATATGTCTGTGTTCGGTTATTTGCATCAGGTTACGAACTAATTCATTTTGGATATTCTTAACTACTTGTGAACGGATTATATAATTCCTTTATTCCAAGTAAGTAAATGTTACACGTAAATGATTGCAGAAAATTAACTTTCCACGAGGTGGAGTGTGCAAGCCTCGTGTCTGCCACTTATTATATTTCACTACATAGTATAAAAGGAAGTCCCTGGCGCGCGTCTGTCTGTCTGTACGACTGCACTAATCTCCAGAACCACTGAACGGATTTGGATGCGGTTTTCACTATTATGATCTGCATTTATCGAGGAAGGTTTGCGTGCATTAAAAATAGCCCTATCACTTATAGGAGCTGAGTACTAACGGTATTAGTGAATCAAGTCGGGATAATAGTTTGCCGCCAGCACGCTTTCATGGAATACGCTGAGATATAACAAAATCATGTACGAAATAATTGTGTAAAATTAAATGATCTACAAAAACGTTAGTGGTAGCATATGTCTATCTTTAATAGATAAGTAGTAATAAGCGTATTTACAATTTAAATTACGCAGTAAAAATAAATGTAAAATTCGCTGTCTTTCTGCCACATCACTGACGTGTTGAGTCTTTAGAATAATTATCAGGAATGAATGTCTGAAGATATATTACATCGACTACGGAGGGCGTCGGGATTAGAAGATTTAAATTATAACCAGAGCATATTCGACGAAGAGTTAATTGAAGTAAGCAAACTAGTAGAATCTCTAGCGGGCAAATCCATCACAGATTGTGGTCTTCCTTTGCCAGTTAACGCTAATTCAGATCTTAACAATGCAGATTTATTTAGGGAGACATCGTATGATCAATATCGACTTTTACAAACCCTCAGGCAGAAAGAACCAAGTCTGAACCCCGATCAGAGAGCAGTTTATGATGCCCTGCTCTTATCCATAACAAACAAAGAAGGCAAGATGTTTTTCCTCGGTGCTCCGGGTGGCACAGGTAAAACTTTCTTAATTAATTTGCTTCTCACTAAAGGTAGATCTAGCGGTAATGTTGCCCTTGCCGTAGCATCATCTGACATCGTAGCCACTCTTTTAGAGGGAGGAAGAACGGCACACGTGACATTTAAACTTCCCCTGAACGTCTGTGACGATGGTACAAGTGTATGTCACATTTCAAAACAAAGTAACACGTNCAGCACATGTGACATTTAAACTTCCCCTGAACGTCTGTGACGATGGTACAAGTGTATGTCACATTTCAAAACAAAGTAACACGCCTAAACTAATGCATAACTGTTCATTGATAATTTGGGATGAGGCTACTATGACTCATAAAACTTCTGTCGAAGCTCTGGATAGGACCATGCGTGATTTAAGAAATACAAATACACGTATGTGTGGTTGCATGGTTTTATTCTCAGGAGATTTTCGTCAAATATGATCAGTGGTGGCGAGAGGAACTAGAGCTGATGAATTCAATGCATCATTAAAAAGATCGTATATTTGGCTCAACTTAACAAAACTAACACTCAAAACAAACATGAGAGTTTTTATGTCTTCAGAAGATAACAGCATGTTTGCTGACATGCTGCTGAAAGTCGTAAATGGAGAGCTTCCAATGGATTGTGGAAAAATTTCTCTCAATAGTGATATATGTGTTTTAGTCACCGACCACCAACAACTGATAGATAACTTATACCCTGAAATGCACGTCCTTTGAAACAAGACACTGTCGTGGTTCAAAGAAAGAGCGATTTTATCGCCTACTAATTAACAAGTCGAAAAAATTAAATAATTAGTGCTCGCAAAATTTAATGCGCAAATACAAGCCTATTACTCAGTAACTACAGTACTAGACAGTGAAGAAGCTGTGCACTATCCCCCAGAATTTCTTAATTCATTGAATCCTTCTAGCATGCCACCACACAAACTGATTTTAAAAGTTGGAGTTCCCATAATTTTATTGCGAAATATAAATCCACCGAAATTATGCAACGGGACTCGATTACAAATAAAAAGTTTAGAAAGTTATCTCATTGAAGGTACTATTCTAACTGGCTGCGGTACTGGATAAACTGTTTTAATGCCTAGAATACCAACGATTCCCTCGGATTTGCCTTTCAATTTTAAGAGAGTCCAATTTCTAATAAGAGTTTGTTTTGGTATGACCATAAATACGGCACAGGGTCAAACACTTATTGTGCCTGGAATGGATTTGAGTGGAGCGTATTTTTCACACAGAAAACTATACGTAGCCATTTCGTGTGTCACGTCAAACAGAAATCTGTTTGTGCAGGCGGTCGGAGGCAAAACGATTAATGTTGTATACAAAGAATTTTATAAACCACTATCATATAAGATTGTTATATTAGAGATGTATGAATGTGGATAAAGCGAAGGAGGTAGGTATGTCAGGATCGTGGTAAATGGAGGACCATAATCTCTGCCTATATCTCTGGGAGACAGGCGTAACGTGTATGTATGTATGTTGTATATTATAGTAGTTTACTAATTTACTATCATATAGTATTGTAATTTTCTTTTCCCAATTTATTTATTAGTATATTGCTGAAAAAACTAAATTGTACCCGGGCGAAGCCAGGCTGGGTCGCTAGTCAGTTATGTACGTGCTGAAGACAACACAATAGAGTAAGGTAGTGTAAAGATAACACGCTGGTCTCACAGTCGAGAGGTTCAAGATTCGAATCCCTCTCAAGACGATTTTAAATTTTGTGTTTAATTGTTGATAGACCATACCTGCTACAAAAGCCCACAACCCGCAAAACAGCTTTGTGAACCTCACTAACCAGTATTGCTGGTTAGTGAATAATAACATTTTCGCTGCGACTAACAAACACTATTGCCTACAAACACACTGAATTTATTGGTGACCACAAACGTCATCTTGTAGTGTCCACCAAATACTGGAAAGATCAAAAATAATTTGTTGACAACATTTTTTTGTCAATATGGACATCACAAAGGGTTTTGTGGTCGGCGACAAAGTTTTTTGGGCACCACAAAACTGTTTTTTTTTATTTTTTTTTTTAGTATTTTTTCTAGTCCCTTTTAAGCCATTAATACATTACAGCTTTCTGAAACAACAAACACATCTGAATTGGTTATTCGTTGCAAGGGTTGTATGATGTAGAATACCACTAGTTCAAACATAATGGTGTATTGCAATAATCACTTCAGATCTTTTATAATAAACTTCCAAGTATCATATGTTTATCCATTCCTCATAGGCAGATCTACAAGATGTCTTACCCATAAGATAATTATGTGATAATGACACTCTGTAATCGCATTGTCCCGTTAAACATGGTTGCTCAAGAGTTTGTCTGTACTACACTGAAGAGCCAAAAAAAACTGGTACACCTGCCTAATATCATGTAGGGCCTCCGCGAGCACGCAGAAGTGCCACAAGACGACATGGCATGGACTCGAATAATGTCTGAAGGTATGCAGGAGGCAATTCACACCATGAATCCTGCAGGGCAGTCCACAAATCCATAGGAGTGCGAGGCGGTGGAGATCTCTTCTGAACAGCACGTTGGAAGGCATCCCAGATATGCTGAATAATGTTAATGTCTGGTGATTTAGGTGGCCAATGGAAGTGCCACTCGGTAGCAACTCTCGACGTTTGGGGTGTCGCATTGTCCTGCTGGAATTGTCCACGTCCGTTGGAATGCACAATGGACATGAATGGGTGCAGGTGATAGGACAGGATGCTTACGTATCTGTCACCTGTCAGAGTCGTATCTAGACGTATCAGGGGTCCCATTTCACGCCAACTGCACATGCCCCATACCACGACAGAGCCTCCACCAGCTTGAACAGTCCCCTCTTGACATGTAGGGTCCATGGATTCATGAGGATGTTTCCATACCCGTACACGTCCATCCGCTCGATACAATTGGAAACGAGACTCGTCAGACCAGGCAACGTGTTTCCAGTCATCAACAGTCCAATAGCGGTGTTGGCGGGCCCAGGCGAGGCGTAAAGCTTTGTGTCGTGCAGTCAACAACGGTACACGAGTGGGCCTTCGGCTCCGAAAGCCCATATCAATGATGGTCCGTTGAATAGTTCGCATGCTGGCACTTGTTGATGCCCCAGCATTGAAATCTGCGCCAATTTGGGAAAGGGTTGCATGTCTGTCACATTTAATGATTTTCATTAGTTCAACAAACAGGGCAAGCAAGTGCTAGAAAAAGCGGCCGCAGCGATGTCGACGAGTTGATGTCTTGCTGGATTCTCGATATTCATGGTACACTCGTGAAATGGTCGTACGCGAAAATCCAAGTTTTATCGCTACCTCGGATATGCTATGTCCCATCTCTCNTGGTACACTCGTGAAATGGTCGTACGCGAAAATCCAAGTTTTATCGCTACCTCGGATATGCTATGTCCCATCTCTCATGCGCCGACTATAACACCATGTTTAAACTCACTTAAATCTTGATAACCTGCCATTGTAGCAGCAGTAACCGATCTAACAACTTTGCCAGACGCTTGTTGTCTTATATAGGCACTGCCGACCGCATCGCGTTACTCTGATTGGTTCCATACCTCTGTTATTTGCATACGCACGCCTATACTAGTTTTTTTGGCTCTCCAGCGTATATACTAAAGCGGGATATTTCTAACACGCTCCATTTCCCAGGATTGGAAGCGTTGATGTAAACTGTTGAGTAACATGACTCGCGCATGCTGGAAAGGATAACAAACTAAGGATTATAAATAGAGCCGCGAAGTGGCTAACACCTTTGCAAAAAAAAAAAGGAAACTGTATATTTGTGCATTCCTGTCGGTATGAGATCATCACTATTTTGAGAAAAATGTATTCGTGGAATATTATAATTTTATCATACGTGAATTGTACGAATTATTCTTGAAAAATCCCATTTACAAAAATGAAACGTTCCCATTGCTAATGTCTGCAACCATTCAGCATGTATGTGAACTTGCAAGGAAAATATTCATTTTCTTTAGGAAAACCTTTCGATATATTTTTGTGTCTATGAAAAAATCCCATACAACCCGATATTCGCACGTACAATGGGTGACATGCGGGTAATTCAAATGTGGTGACGGGCGAGCGAGATACGATGTACGGTGGGACTGTTCCTAATATCGCACCTATTTTGAAAATACTGATTTATGAAGTGATAGCTTTTCTAAAATAATAAGTAACCAGTGTTCTGCACTCTGGGGTACCTCCTGTAAAACACGCAGTTGTAGAATTTTTTATGTTTGGAAACAAGTGTCCCTAAGGTTGCCGACCATGTGCGATATTACGAACACATTTTGTTTGCAGTTTAAACTTATAGCACATTTAATATTCAACAATAATAACTAACATAAGTAAAAGTTTACGAAGATTTTATACTGGGGTGTCGCAAAGGAAAGATTTGCCCTTAAAACTAAACTTAAAATAAATATGTTCTAGCCAGAAAAATAAAATCAAAAGTAGTCTCGTGGATCTTTTAAAAATTTGTTTGTAGGAGGGGTGGGGGAGGTTATGTGTAGTGTGGTGTTTGGTTTAATTAAACCCTCAGTGTAAAATTATATTTCCGAGAGAGAGAGAGAGAGAGAGAAAGAAAGAGAGAGAGTGTATGTGTATTATGTGGAAACTGTCATAACTTTCAGTGACATATGCGTAAGACAACACTTACGACGCTTATGTTCTTTAGAACATAACAATCACACTTGGAAATTATATATCACTCGAAACACATAATAGGGATTTTTCCTACTTTTTCTGACTTCCGCGTGTTAGTATGATGCATTTTAAGACTCGCGATGTGGTCCTTTCTTTATTTATGTACTAGCTGTGCCCCGCGGCTCCGCTCGCGTGGACTACACAATTATTGTTTAGGTTTTTTTTAATAAAGTCCATGCTTTTTATACTTTCGCCTGACATCATCTGTACTGCTTTTCAATTTCAATGAGTGCAAGGGAAAAAACTTCGTCATTGAATGTTGCTTGTGAATTAAATGGTAAAAACTTTTATTGGTATTTCTCTGTTATAGTTTTTTTTAGCTATTTTTATTCTACACAATTCTTTACTACATGGTGTTGTTCCATCTTTAACAGTTTAGACAGCGTATTGCAAGAGAGCGCGCTGGCGGCAAACTTTTTTCCGACTTGATTCACTATTACCGTCACTGCTTATTCCTTATGTTACTTTACCTAACAAAATAAATACTAATACCTGGCCAGAGAACATAGCTATGAATTAAAAAAAAAACACGTAAATCGGATACGTGGTTCTCGGGTGATAAGCGCACTAACAGACAGACAGACAGAGAGACGTTGAGTTTTATAATATGTATAGATGAATAACTCGAGAATAACGCATTTTAAAGTAGACAGCGATTTTGCGTGGGGAAACGGACGCCGCCATATTGACGTGCCATTGCAAAAGTTACTTTTTCAAACTACATATTTTAATTGATTCAGAACGATTTTCGCCTCTTTAAGTCGCGAGTATAAGTTTCTTCTCAGCTGTCGATTATACACCGAATTTAGTTTCCAACAAAAACATTTGGCAATCATTTCTGCTTCCTCACGACATAATTTTTCTAGCTTCGCCGCATTCTTCTATGCCATATACATTGTACAGATGCACATTCGAAGTCTTGAATACTTTTTTAACAATCCTCATCATAGTTTCGTTCTTGTTTGGTGTAGCAGCATTCCAGCTCTGTGTTTTACCAGTTCTTCTGTAAGTTGAGTTACTAAACTTTGTTTGACAGCTGCCAGAAATGAGCAAATAGACGAGTTCGTTGTGGCATGTCTTCATAATGCAACGGGAAGCAGATTCTTTCGGCACTCTATCCGCATTCGTTAAGGCCAGCACAATTGCAAGCTCATGATTGGCCTGAGCTGTATGATATTCCTCGCGACATATGAGTATTGTGTGTGTGGGGCTGCGGGCGCAATGTGTTATAAGTGGGAGTGTGTGGTTTGAGCGGCTGAGGTCGCTTCTTCGGCTTCGGCTCGTCTCAGGATTGCTGGGAGGAGGAGCTCAGCGGTAACTCCCCTCTAACCCTTCAAGCATTTATGTCTCTTTCTGGTAGTCATATTGGTTTTATAGGCATATAGTATGCCGAATCGAAAAATCTGTATTTATTATCTCATTTTATAAATTCTCTTTTTATCTAAATTACTTACATTGTAACGAAATTATACACAAAGTATAGCAGAAACATGCAAAAGTATTTCAACTACATTTCTGGTCTCCTCTCTTGCATACTAATTACAATGTGATGACGAATCTACACATTATTCACTACCTCGACGGTTTTCTAGGCATAAGTATGCCACTCGGATTTTTCTCATGTATGTATATATGACTAAACCATGCACATCATATGAGTAACGATTCTCTGCACAAGTATGTTATAATAATGGTATGGATCAACATCTACCAACACTTTTATAGGCAAACTTGTCTATGGTTTACGAACCCCTGAGACTTGGAATTTATAATGGNAATAGTGCTAGTCCCCTGAGACTTGGAATTTATAATGGTGATAAAGAGTATTAACGTGCCTGCTCTTCTTGACCATCAACCCATGCCAATCCTTCCATCGATCCCAATCCTTCGCAATCAGCTCCGCATGCTCACAATTTTCCCATCAATCTTCCAATATTTCACAATCTTTCCATCAATATTTCGCAATTCTCACCAATCAGTACTGCACGCACTGCAATCCTCGCCAATCTGGCAACACTGTGCAGGTGCGGGTGTGCAGAGCCATGCAGAGGGCTGAGGCCGTGGGCCAGCGCCGGTGTGCAGCTGCTCCCATCCCGTGCTGGAAACCCTGTCTACGGGCCCAGGATGCAGCTCTACTGCCGCACTGGCTTCCACCTCGCCATCTTCAATGACGGCAAAGTGCGCGGTTCGCCGGACGACTTCAACAAGTTTGGTAACATACACACAAACACACACACACCTATAGGCTGTTCACGGTAGACTGAGCACTTCCGAAAGTCTTGATTAAGATCTACTTTTTGCACTTTGTGTACTCTTCCACGATGTGTAAAATAAGCATTATCATGTGCCTGATCACTTTATTCATGTTTCGGTCAAGTGAAACTCTACAATTATTAGAACAAATTTTAATTCTTACACTTACATTTATTAAAAATTTATAGGTTCGGTATTTTCAAATGTTTATTTAATACTTTTAATTCAACATTGTAATTGGAACTAATTTCCCTCTGCCATTACCAACTTTACTGGACACATCAGTCAGTGTGCTCATTAGAATATATGCAGGTAGGGGCAGTGAAATTTTTTCAAAAGTTGATTTTAAGAGCAGTCATTTAACTGTGAAAAAAATTGCCTATACCTACTTAGTTAAATGAACATAAAGTAGAATCTTTTATTTCTACATATAGTTATATTTTTATTTACACAACATTCAGCCAACATATAATACAATTTTGCATAATTATCTCATAAGGGTGTTTGTAGTGTTTTTACAATGTCAATAATATATGTACTACTATAGAACATACATTTTAAATGCCTAAACTTGATATTTCAGATATGTATTTGAAGTGTATGATGAAAGCAATGGTAACCCACACTATATCACAAATGAGTTATTCACATGTAAAGATTTGATAAGATGCGACACTGTAATTAAATTTATGTCATAAATGTTTATAATCTTACTTTATATTATTGTACAGCAAATGCAACATAAACTATTACTTAATAACCAAAAACTAATTTTTATTAATATTTTATATAGGTAATGTACAAAGAATGCGTGTGTTACCATTGTTTTCATCTGCAAAGCAAACAATTATTGAATATGTATACAATGGTTAGAACTGCTGTTAGATCTTGTAGGCATGGAAGATACCCAAAAGACTGGAAATTAAAAGCCATAAAGTATTATAATAGAAAAGCAAAAATGCTGTAAAATTGATAGATAAACAAAAAGAAATTTTTTTTTTTCTATTATCAGGAATGGTGATGTCATGTCTTATGCTTGGAATCAATAAATTTAATACATAAAACATAACATATAAAAGTACTAATTATAATAATATAAAAAAAACACATATTAAAACAATAAAGTGTGCTGAAGAGAAACAACTGTGGTTATCCATTGTCTCACTCACAAAAAAATATATTATTATTATTGACTTCAAGAGAGGAACTTTGTTGCTACATAAAATAATGTTTAGTAAACTTTCAAACATAATATACAATAACAGTGTTATTTAAAAAAAGTATGTTTTTTACGGAAAAAACATTATTCTGTCCCCCCAAGTGCTATTGTCGATCAGTCACACCAAATAAACTTGCTGCCATCTGTCATAACAGCACATGCATCACACCTCATCTTCAGATGCATCCAAATAGTCATCTTTGAATGTATGTCCATTCTTTGACAGCATGGTTTTGTTGAAATTACGGTCGATAGTTGGTATCCACATGAGCGCAGGCATGATATCTTTCTTTTTTAGTGGTCTATTGGAAGTGGTCGTGAGTATTTTCTCCATTGCTAACTCTTTATAAGGGAGAAGGCGACCCCTTCTGTTCAAGTTTATCCTATCCCAGTCGTCACCAGTAAACATCCATGATATTGAGAAGATCCAATGGTCCTCTGCTGTAAGACTGTGGTGCACATCTCGGAGAAGTACTTTATGTCCTTCCTCTGTTGGTGTCGCTAAACTGTAGGAAATCATCTGAATGCATTCACGGACACAAATTGGTTTCTTTCGACCACACTTTTTTTACGATCTCTACTCAGTCTTGAGGTGTGTACAAATACTGCACATGTCAATGCACATAGGGGAGGGTGGGGCACCTTGAACCACAGGCTTGCGTTCTTTTAGTTTGACGTTTTTACGCTAGATGTCTCTACTGCGGAATCAACACATGTCGGGTATATGATGCAACATAAGTTTAACCGTATCGTGTTTACTGTTACAATTTTAAAAGCTTTTCGTCAAAATTTGAGAGTTGAAGTAACTTTTTCAGGTAAGTTAACAGTTTCTGTATACTCTTATCAATGTAAGAATCATTAATATTTGTAACTGAATAGATAGTATATGATTTATAGCACTTTCTTAAGTAACCTTTAGTTTCATTGTTCCAAGATGTCGGCGTGATAACGCGTGATCAGAAATGGCTGCCGACGGGGCACATTGAACCGCAAAAGTTGGGGCAGTTTGATCCATGTTCAACCTGCCCCATCCTGATATTATGCTACTATAATTATATAATTAAAAAAGTCTAACAATTCAGTTCTACCCTGTAGCTTCCTTGGAGTACAAACATTATTTTCTTTAATTTCAGAAAATGGTTCGTAACTACAAGCCAAAGACTAATCGGGGGAAAACAGATGGTAGTCTGATGAGAAGAGCTATTGAAGAGCTGTTGAAGAGGTGATGAAAAGCCGCTCTATTCGTCAAGACAGTCATGACCTAGAATTAGATCATATAATGTTGTCTCGATACATGAAAAAATATCGGTCTGGTGATGTGCATGATGATCATGACTTTGTCTCTCATTTCAACACAAGATTGGTGTTCTCAAAAGAAGAAGAAGATGGACTGGAATAATATATTTTGACCTGCTCCTTAATGTTCCACGGTCTCACCTATGAGGCTGTAAGACGCCTTTCGTTTGAATATGCAACGAAGAAGGAAAATAATATGCAGGATTCCTGGAAGGCCAATACTATGGCAGGAAAGGACTGGATTTTGGGCTTTATGAAACGACATTAAAATGTATCTCTGGGGGCTCTGGAAGCAACTCTTATCTCCAGGGCTCAAGGCTTCAACAGAAAATCTGTGAAAGAATGTTTCGAAGTTTGGATGAAAACGTTGGCGGAGAAAAAATTTGGCCCAGAATCTATGTACACTTTAGACGAAAGTGGCATAACCACTGTCCAAAATGTTTCCAAAGTTTTGGCCAAGAAAGGAACGAAACAAGTGGGGCAAGTAACAGCTGCTGAAAAAGTGACTCTTGTTACAGTTGTTTGCTGCGTGAATNAAGAATGTTTCGAAGTTTGGATGAAAACGTTGGCGGAGAAAAAATTTGGCCCAGAATCTATGTACACTTTAGACGAAAGTGGCATAACCACTGTCCAAAATGTACCCAAAGTTTTGGCCAAGAAAGGAACGAAACAAGTGGGGCAAGTAACAGCTGCTGAAAAAGTAACTCTTGTTGCAGTTGTTTGCTGCGTGAATGCAGTTGGAAAGGCATTACCTCCGGTAATTATTTTTCCTAGGGTTAACTACAAGGATCACACAATCATAGGCACTCCTCTGGGAACTCTAGGACTAGCAGCTCCAACTGGGTGGATGAACAGCGAGCTGTTTCCTCGCGTTCTCGCTCATTTCATAAACCATATAGGGTGTTCTGCTGAAAAACCCGCGGTTTTATTCATTGACAACCACGACAGTCATTTGGGAATCCAAGTAATTGAACTGGCCCGTGAAAATGGACTTTCTATTATAACATTCCCATCCCACAAGTTACAACCACTTGATGTTTCCGTATATGGGCTGTCAATGAATGGAATTTAAGTAACCTTGCGAAACGCATTACAATCTATGATCTTCCTGAATGTTTTAATAGGGCGTTTTATCGAGCACTTTCGCTGGAGAATATATCAAAGGGCTTAAAAAAAACCAGAATCTGGCCAGTTAACTCAGAAATATTTCCCGATAATGAATACCTTGAAGCGGGAGTCTTCATGAGTGACAATCCTACTGAGAACATTGTTCCAAATATTCCAGTCCATGATGGCACGCAGCTTGTGGATACCGAAGACGATCTAAATGAACCATCGACATTCGTTAAATATTCTACCACCAATGACACAAGTTATAGTGAGATAATCCAAATACGTCCATTGCCAAAGCGAAAGGCCGTCGAGAAGTCGAAACCTCGTGCGAAAAGGGCGGTCGTTGGCTGCAAACTTATTACGAGCACACCTGAGAAAGATAATGCGCTTGAAAACAGCAAAACATAAATATCCTGCTGCTCAAAACCCGTTACGAAACAGAGAGCTCTTTATTGCCCAGAGCGGACATGACAGTTCGGATGATAACGTCGAAAATGAAGGTTTCACTATGACTGAGAACTCAAGTGATAAATATGAAGAGGACTTCGAAGACGATACGATAAAACTTACATAGTTGACATCAAAAGAGCTGGAAAGCGGTGACTTTGCCCTTATAAGACTAACTCCATTGAATTCCAAAAGTAACGGCGTTTATTATGTTGGACAAGTAAACGATATAATGAAAGAAGACAACGAACAGCTATACGAGGTTGAATTTTACAGACAATCGCGTAAAATGACTGGTCGGTTCTTTAAACCAGAAAGAGCTGATAAGGATAAGCTTGAAAGAGGTGATATTGTGATGTGTCTTCCAAAGCCGACCATGACTGGTGGCACCAAGAGGATTTGATCTCTGCTGCAATTTAGTGTGGACCTTAGTCAGTATAACTGCCAATAAATGTGTGTATTCTTGATAAGTAACATAGGTTTAGGGGGCACGTTGAACCACTTCACATTTTTCTTTGGAAATTAAGTTTAACCAGGTTTTCTATTTTTCATTTACTATTGAATTAAACTTATGTTTAGTATACAAGTTGTTTGATCAGTTTTATTATCCAAGTTTTTACGAATATTTTTCTCTAAAAATGTTCAAAATGCCCTACTCTCCCCTACTTTTCGACGACACTGAAATCACGATCATTTGGCAACATGGAGTGTCCAGAGAGAGGAAAGTGATGTTAAATGGTGCGAAAACAGCATTTTGCAATTACATACATCCAAAAGATTATCACGTTCCAGTTCTGGCTAGAGCAGTCGTTTGATATAACAATTAATGCGTGACCCCGAATATCATGCACGTCTAGATACTTGGAGCTCAACTGGCGGCTATCTTTCCGTCGGCGACTCATCTGAATGTGACTTTCGAGGGTGACCCTTTAAAGCTATTTTCACGCCCATTTAATTATTCTTTCGAAACATTTGAAATGTGTCGTTGGCAATGAAATGTTCCTTAAAAAATAATTTTAATATTTAGACACTGCTACTTAATATCCAACAATTTTTTTTCTTGTTTTTTTTCTACCAAACCCCTGCAATGGTAATGCAAACCCTTAAATCTGGATGTAAAATTTTATTAACTTTTTGAAACATTTGAGAGCCTAGAAATATTTTCTAATATATAGTTTACTTAAAATTGTTCACAAAGTATTTATTTAAAATGTCAAACAATTTTTAAAATAGCAAATTTTTTGCAATTTATTTTAGCAAGAAGTTAATGGTACCCATAAATGAAATAATGGAACATGAAACAACACTAACCTTGCTATCACTCAATTCGTTCAAGCAGATTCCCCTTTCCTTTGGAGATAATTGGTAATCTGGATCATTATTATCATCGTCAAACACTTCCCCATCACTATACTTACCATAAAACTCTTGAAACATTTGAGATACTACTGCTACAACTGGCTGTGGCATCAATTTAATTTGTGACTTACCATTATGTTTTTCCCAGCAGGGTGACTTACCATAGAATCATCACTGCAATGTGCTGCCATTAGTTGCTATGCGGCTTCATCTCTTGTATTAGGTGGGACAGTATGGGATTACCATTGTGTTTCTGCATATAACTCAAATATTTAAAAAATGTGGGTTACCATTGTTTTTCCCCATGCCCTTAATTTGCCATACAAATTAGGTATATGGTGACACACTGTTTTAACCAGTTAGCAAATAAAGTTAATTGTATGCAACTGCATTCTTAAAATTTTTCTTTAAGATTTTGTGATAAGTTGTAGAAAAATTTAGAAATGGTAAAATAGGTAGGCGAATAGAGCCATAATCTTTTTAATTTTGGGCAAATAGGTTTAAATACGCATGTTCTCAAAACATACCTTCGCATACACATGAGGAAAGATGCAACTTGAGTACTGGCTGTTTCACAGAAGATATACTGCATATTATAGCAAGATTATTTGTTGTATCGGTCTCATGACTTCATTGTTAAGAGCCACCCAAAGCTTTACACTCTGATCATTTGTATTTATGTGCCCCACTTTCAGGCAACTGCAAGTACATGCCACATGATTCAAGTAACAAGTCAACTAGTTTTAAAGTAGTGCTAAATGCTTGACACTTATTAACTTATACGTGAAGTGTTCTAATGTTTTACTGTCATACTCTAGCCGTGATGGAGTTGAGCAGCGTAGACATCAGTGAGGTGAGGATACGAGGTCTTGAGACGAACTTGTTCCTTGCCATGAACAAGAAGGGTAGGCTATATGGTGAGGTAAGTTACTCATTTTCATGCAGCATTTCTGTTAGCACTAAGATACGGTTGACTCCAGTCATGTCACCCCTTGCTGTTCTTGCTGATTTTGGCCCATATATCATTAATTGCATGCCCACTCACACATACTAGTTTTGCTAACACTGGTGAGTGAGAGTTTGGATGTGAACCCGTGCATAAAGCATGCTACATTTGACTGGCCATGTACACTGTTTGTGTAATTAACTGCATAGTCCCGAACCTAACATAGCCTAACCTAACATAATGTAACCTAACATAATGTAACCTAACATAATCTAGCATAGAGTCAACCTAAGTACCACAAGCTATAGATAACATGGTTGTTTCCACCTGCAGGGTGTAGTATGTCATGGAAGATCCCTAGTGACCACATTTTTGTTTGATCATGTTTGTAGTAGTTGGTGTTTAATTATTTACTAGACCAACTACAATGCATAACAAAATAGCACGCCAAGCAAAGGACACTATGTATTACTTAAATTTATATCGAACCATTCCCTCCATCACTTCTACAAAACACAAAAAAGTAATGAATCAATGAAGTTTGGTCTTATCTCGGGAAACAATGAACTGATTCCTAACAAATTTGGCAAACAAGTAGTACTACTACAGTAGGCCATGTAAACAGACATATTTTAAGTAAGTCCGGTAATTATTTACAGTCGGCGAATTATAAGAACTTTAATGTTGCACTTTGCCTAGCTTTTGCGAGGCCACTATCATGCGCATAGCAAAACGATAATTTCCCGCACTACCACACCTCATGCCCTACACAACGCCGTATCTGCTGCTTCAATTTACACTAGTGTTCTGTATATAGCTGAAGTGGTAAAAATGGGAAGAAGGGTACGATTGAGGAAGTCAGTTCACAGTGTGAGTTTTACTGGGTCGGGTGTTCCGAATGTGTGTGTGTCAAGTTAATGAGTGGCTAATCAAAAGAATGTCCTTGAAGGAGGAGAATAGGTCTTCGAGAATGATCGTGAATGTGAAGTACGACAGGTAGTAAGTAGGAGGGGATATACAACAGTGGCGACGAGATACAATCGAACTGGATGCGCACAGACAGCAATGTAAACAAACAATGGTGCAATTTTCGTCGGTTGGAGAATTGTCCCAGGATAAGACTCTTGGAAAACTTATTCTGAACGTCTTCAGTATTAGTTCTTAACAAATGAAGTGAAGGATAACAAGGAAAAGAGGGCAATATTTTTTACAATTTGTGGGGTGGAACTTTATAACCTAGTTACGTCGTTGGTAACATCAAAATCGACAACAGAGGTGCAGCTCATGGATGTTTTGACACAGTTAACACGCCATTTTGTGCCCAAACCAAGTGAAATAGTAGAAATCTACAAATTTTACAAGCGGGACCAGTTGGCAGGCGATTCCATCGCGGAGTACGTGTTGAAATTGTGGCGATTGAGTATACACTGAAATTTCAAGGAAATAGAAAGGATATTGTGGGACAGAGTATTTTGCAGGATGCGAGATGCAAAACTTCAGCATTAACTCCCAATGAAAGAGAAACTGACATACAAGGAGGCGGTGGACATGGCATTGCAGCAGAAGTGACTGAATGCAATGTTAGTGAATAAAAAGACTGAAAAGGATCGTCAGCAGGGGCGATTCACAAAGTAGGGTTAAGCAGGCAGAGACTGCAGTCTCAGGCATTCAACATTCCAGCTAGTACACCACCATTCAGGGATAGCAAGAAACCCTTTTGGAGGTGCAATGGCGACCATGCCCCTGAGTCATGCCGACACAGTCGCATAATGTGCCACTTTTTCTCTAATATGGGACATTTAGAGCGAGTATGCATAGGCAAGAAGAAACGAGCTGCGTCGAATAGAAATGGAAAGAAGAGAAAATGAAGGACACCAAGGATGCCAGGAAATATCACAATGGTAGAAAGGGGAATTACAGCTTGACCAACCACTCGGAATCAGACGACAATGAAGAGGCAGCAGTGTATACACAAGACAATGGGACAGCCAAGGAGAAGCAAGCCACCAATTTTTGTAGCTGTGTGGTTGGATGGAAAAAACACACAATTGAAATTGATACAGGGGTGGGTCTGACAATAATTAGTTATAAACATTCAAATTGCTGTGGCCAGAAAAGCCCCGCTACAAAAGACCAACCTGGTGTTGCACACTTGGTCGAAAGAATGATTGAAGGTTAAGGGAACACTGGAAGTGACAGTACAAACCAAAACCAATCAAGGTAGACTTCAGATGTTAATAGCAGAGGGTAGAGGACTCAATCTGTTGGGCCGGAACTAGTTAGGCCTCTTAAGAATCACAGTGGAATGTATCTTTAGTATCCGGAAATAGGGAATGGTGAAAGTAATGCAGCAATATCCACACATGTTCGACAGCACAGAGCTGGGACAGTATGTGGGGCTGCTGGTGGTAGTGGAGTTGATGTGTGAAGCTAAACCCATTTTTCGGAAGAGTCGAGTGGTACCTTTTGCATTAAAGGAGGAGGGGAGTGCTGAAATTGACAGATTAGTAGCATGGGAAGTATACGAACCTGTGGAATATTCATCTTGGGTAACACCAGTGGTGCCTCTTTGGAAAGCAGTTAGTTCAGGGTGGATGTTTGGGGACTACAAGTGCTCAGTGAATAAAGTATACGAAAATAATTTGTATCCCCTCCCAACAATAAATGAAGCACTTGTAAGTGTATCAGGTGGAACAATATTTACCAAATTAGACCTGCAAGATGCATACGTACAAGTAGTGGTGGATGACGAAACAGCAGGAGTACTGACAGTCAACACCATAAAAGGACTCTTTAAGGTAAGTCGGCTACCCTTTGACCTCAGTAGCTGCCCAGAAATATTCCAATGCCTTATGGAAATGGTGTTGTTAGGAATACCATGAGTGGCAGTAAGGCTGGATTATATTTTGGTCACAGGCAGAGGGGAACAGGAACATTGAGAATGAGTACACAAGGTGCTAATGCTAATAGATCAAGCAGGACTAAGGTTCATAAAGGCAAAGTGTACCTTTGCGGCAGAATCTGTGTTTTTTTTTTCAGTTATAGGCTTGATGGTCAAGGGATCCGCCCAATGTATGGGAAAGTGTAAGCCATCCAGAAGGTACCAGTTCCCACCTACCTGTAAGAGAGACAGTCATTTTTGGAGATGTTGAATTTATGAGCGATTTTTGGAAAACAGGGCAGAGGTGTAAGAACTACCCTATAGATTACTGGACAAGGGGAAGTATTGGAAGTGGACCGATATAGCATTCAAGGAGGCCAAACAACTTTTGCATTCAGACCAGGTACTCGCTCATTATGTCATGGATAATGGAAGTGAGGCACCTGTGGTGCTTGCCTCTCACACCTTACCAATCCAGGAAAAGAATTCGTCTCAATTTTACAAGAGGCATTGGCAGTCATGTGTGGGATGACCAAGTTTTGGCAGTATGTCATTGTCACCAATCACAAACCCTTAGTCTGCTTGTTGGACCCCATCAAACAAAACCCCTGACATTCTGTCTCCGTGTCTCTTGAGATGGAGTTTGGGGTTTGCAATGTTCAATTATCAGATAGATTACAGGGCTGGGAAGCAAATAAGTCATGCAGACGCTCAGTCGGCTACTAGGACACTCGAGGGAGGCACAAATACTGGCAGTGGAGAATGTGTTAATGTTGGAAGCCATGCCCTCCCCACCAATCGATGCTGCGACTATGGCTCAATTAACAACCAAAGACAAAGTTATAGCTCAGTTAAAACATGCAACTATGACAGGTTGGTGGAGATAATAGGGCATATGAGTTAAGACTATACTGGGACAGACGACAAGAACTCTCGGTGTATAGAGGTTGTGTCTTATAGGGCAATAGAGTGGTGATTCCATTGACCAGGAGGAAGGAGCTCTTGGATGTATTGCATGAGGCTCACAATGAAGTGGTAAAGTCAAAGGCAATAGCTCGGAGCTACATGTAGTGAACTGGAATGGACTAGGTGATTGAGCGAATGGTAGGACAATGTGAGAGATGTCAGCAGCATCGGACCAATCCACCAAATGTAACTGACTCTACATGGGATCGGTGCAGAACCATGGGTGAGGCTGCACATAGATTTTTTTGAACTGATTCAGGGTCAGGTCTTCCTAATTGTGGTAAATGCCCACTCAAAATGACCAGAAGTAAAAAAAGAAAAATATCATCTATGTCATCAGCAATAGTGATCCAAGAACTACGAGAGATATTCAGCAACTGTGGAATTCCCCGGTACCTGGTATCGGATAATGGTACAGCCTTTGTGTCTAAGGAAAAGGGAGTGTTTCTGAAGGAGAATGGCATCCAACTGATACACACGACACCATTCCATCCATCATCCAATGGTCAGGCTGAACAGATGGTGCAAAGTGTTAAAGTTAAGTTCAAGAAAATACAGGAGGGAAATAGACAGAGGAGATAAGCGAGGAAATAATTAGCCCTGCGAACGACACCAGTAGGAGAGAGACAGGCCACTCCAGCCGAGCTGCTCATGGAACGACGACTATGGGCAGTGCTGGACCAGATTAGGGCACCGACTGATATTGAAGGAACACGAGAAATGGCAGAGATGTCTGGGGGCAGCAAACTTCGTCAGTTCATGGTGGGACAGAATGTACTTCTCCGTAACTATAGTGGAAAACAGACATGGCTCCCAGGTCAGATTGAAGCACGACAGGGACCATGGATGTATGAAGTGAGAACACAGGAATGCCAGTTTTACAGACGACATGTGGATCAACTATTGTGCAGAGAGGAACCAGTAGATGCCACAAAATTCAGGGTGGAGACTGAATTGGGGGGAGGGGGCAAATATGGCAAGGAGGTGAATGTTGGGCCTGTGAGGATTCTGTAGAGGGCTGCTGTTCACTGAAGTCGACAGAGTCATGACTAGAGGAGTCAGGAGGACCACAGAAGGAGTCGCACCCCTCGCACAAGTGGAGGACTGGAGGCCGATACCAGAACACATCAGGAATCCCTTCCGAGGATTTGAGTAACCATCAACTGGATCACAGGACCAACCATGGGGACAGCAGGCTTCTCCAGATCAGCACGAACCACAGCAGCGGAAATCGGGAAGGCTGATTCGGCTTCCTCCATAGCTGCACGATTATGTGATGTGGTAAGGGGAGAAATGTGTTCAGTATATAGCTGAAGTGGTGAAAATGGGAAGAAGGGGTTGGTACGATTGAGGAAGTCAGTCCACAGCGTGAGTTTTACCAGGTCGGGTGAGCTGTGTCAATTAGTGGCAAATTAAAAGAATGTCCATGGAGGAGGAGAATGGGTCTTCGGGACTGGTCGTGGATGTGAAGTACGACAGATACCTAATAGGTAGGAGGGGATATACAACAGTTAGGATTATAAGTGAACTGAAATTATCTCACACCATGTGGTTGGCATTGAGGCTATGTTGTTGTTGGAGGTACCTGTTATCTTCTGACAATGGCGGTGTCGCTCCAATGGCTGTTGCTAGGCAGGTTGGTGCATTCGGGTTGTTTGCTGCTGCTCTGCTCTTGTGCGCTCATGGCACACCATGCACCATGCTGGTCCGCTACAGCTAGTGTTGATGCGCGGATGAGGGGGAGGTATGACGACAACTTAAATATTATGGATATTTGTTATTGAATTCACTTACTTCAGAGTGATAAGCAGTTTTTCCATCGGAATAATGGCCAGCCTGTAGGAACGTAACATGAGTTGCAGCAAGAATATAAAACTGCCAAGACTCTTTCAAAATTCCCTTTATGTTACGATAGTTCTTTTGAAACAACTGCCGAATTGTGTCACAAATTAATTGCATTACATTATACACCCAAAACTTCCTTATCCTCTGTTTTAAATACCAATATATGTCAAGAACCTCATCTTCACTCAAAGAACTCATGATACACCTGACTCAGATGGAGCACTACCAATAAATAATAATTAAAAATTGGCTCGAAATAGGCCACTTCGTTGTAGCATCATACTGGCCATACCATTGGAACAATTAATATTCGATTGGGGTAATTAACTTTCTCTATTTGACACCAAGAGGCTGAATGGGGAGTAGCAAACAGACATCTAAAGTAGTGTGGAGCAGGACCCCGGAGGTTGATGCAAAAAGGTCACATAATAAAAATCTATTTCGCTGTAAGTTCAGTAACAAAGAAGTTGCTAACCCCGAGCCACGACGCGGCCTGCTCCAATGCCCACAAGATTCCGACTGCCTTTTCAATGGTACCACACCGCTGAGCCAGGCGGCCCATTATGCCTAAAACCAAAATTCCTTGGTACCCGACATTATTATGATTGATTATGTGAATTATATCAATTGTACAGCATAATCTATGATGATGATTGCACCCAATTACTCTCTTAGTTAACATTGAAATGAAACTTTAATTAATTATGTTTTTTTGTCAATAAACATGTGGGTAGCATAAAAAAAAGGTAGATACCCTCGTTTTTAATTATGCTGGTAATTAATAAAATACATTGGACAGTCATTCTTAATTAAGTAAAAAAGCTTAAATTTACACTGAAGAGCCAAAAAAACTGGTACACCTGCCTAATACTGTGTAGGGCTCCCCGAGCACGCAGAACTGCCGCAAGACGACGTGGCATGAACTCGACTTATGTCTGAAGGTATGCAGGAGGCAATTCACACCGTGAATCCTGCAGGGCAGTCCACAAATCCAATCTGCGCCAATTTGAGAAAGGGTTGCACGTCTGTCACGTTTAATGATTCTCTTCAGTCGTCGTTTGTCTCATTCTTCCGCGATCTTTTTCCGGCCGCAGCGATGTCAAAGATGTGATGTTTTACTGAATTCCCAATATTCACGGTACACTCGTGAAATGGTCGTACGCGAACATCCAAATGTTATCGCTACCTCGGAGATGCTATGTCCCATCTCTCGTGCACCGACTATAACGCCACGTTCAAACTCACTTAAATCTTGATAACCTGCCATTGTAAAAGCAGTAGCCGATCTAGCTGCCGACCGCATCGCGTTACTCTGATTGGTTCCATACCTCTGTTATTTGCATACGCACTCCTATACCAGTCTTTTGACTCTTCAGTGTGTGTTACACATTTGGATCCCCACGAGCGGCAATGTGACAATCTGTACCACTCGGTACACAACACACATTACACTATAAATTGCGCTCTCTCTTCAAAAAATTACAACAATACATACATGTTAATAATCATTTGACCCTGATACTGACGTCTATGCCCTAAATTTAAATGCACACATGTTATATTACCCACTAATGTGAACAGTGGCGTTCATTGTCTGCTGTTCAATGACGGCACACACAAGAGCACACACACATTTTCAAGGCCTTCGTGTCCCGATGATCTGTATGTAGAATGGCATAATAATTACTATAAATATGTTTTACCTCACTTCAAACCCAATTTCGCATTTGTTGGCTGAAGATGTACACCGACACTGGTGGTCGGTTATGGCCGCAACATGTGCGGATATAATGGAGTAGATCTTGGACATATGTACAGACGTCGTCCGGCGCTAAGCCCACTGTCACAGTGGGCTTAGCGCCGGACGACGTCTGTACGTATGTCCAAGATCTACTCAGGAGTCTGGAAAACTGTCTCTTATCAAACTATTGTATCGCTTTATCATGCAATAACATTATCTTAAGATAAACGTGCATCGTAATGGTCATGCAACAAAAATTGTATCGCTGTGGTGTGCAGCCTGCCTAAGAAGCATATTCTCAGAATGTGTAATTTGTTACTGGAACTATTTCAGTACTGTCAAACAAGGTTACTTGGGGCTGCAGTCCAACTAGGGACATTTTAGACCAGTGGAGTCTTTAGGTGTACAGCGTAATGAGCATAGAATGAAAATTTTCGTAATAAATTGTTCCCTACTTAGATTCTGCTATTGTCCTATTTGTCTAGCTTTTCTAAAACATTAATTATTAGGATTTTACACACACATTATAATAATTTTTTGCTTGATTTATGCAGGTCAGACCAAATTGTCTAAATTAAAAAGAGTAAACAACTACCATTTTCATTTTATAAACCATCTCAAGCATCGAAAATAAAATCTTTTAAGAAATTTGGCTCATTTTGATGCCACTTCATGGTGATCGAATTCATACTTATGGGACTTTAAGCCTCAAACAAGGTCATTGTATTTAATGTTTCCATGGGTCTTCATAAAGTTTTGTGGCGAAAGCAAGAAATCTGTGTAAAACACGGGAGTTGATGTAATATGCCATTCTATTAAAACACAAAGAATCATTAAGTCAGGATGTGTTGATCTTTGGTTTTCAATTTAATTATTCTCATTCAATGAAAACAGAAAACGTCAACACACTTTATTTGTTGGTGTTAATTCTAATACAGCAAATAAAATGTACCTATAAACACATGGTATTATAATGTGCATTAACTTTTGTTGACTGTACACCATTAAACACATTTGAGCATCAAGCACTGCTACTTGATTTGGAGACAATATTTAATGTCTTTTTGTGCATGTTGTTGATGTGTGTTTCATGTTACCTGTTATGCTCCACTCCAAATCACAATAATGCTAAAATGTGTGTTTGCAGAATGTCACTGTTGTCGTTTATAACCAAAACATAATTTAAGCACAACTATAAATTTCTCAACATTACAAAAATGGTGTGCGACATTTCATAGTGTGTTAAATACGGTAAGTTTGTTCAGAAAGTAGAACCGTTTCAAGTAAATACACTCATTTGCAAAAAAAATGCATCATCATGAAAAAATTGCACGAGTACAACGAAGGTTGCCACACAGTATTGTCATAGCCCAACATGTGTTCCATTTGCATTTAATGCGGTTTGCTTGCGCAGATGTGCCACTAAGGGCCATGCATGTCCCTCCATCATTCATAGCTGCAAGACCCCGAACAAGGCCCTAGGAGCAGTGTGAGCTACAGGGCCAGTTCAATGATCTTGCAGCATGCCCCGACAATGCATTCAATATGCATTTGCCCAGTTGGATGAGTTTGAGAGGGGCCACATCATCAGAGGCCAGTTGGACATTTCGGTGCATTACTCGCCACTTGAATGATTCTGCCTACACTGTGAGACAGTGTTGGATGCAGTGGGAACAGAAGAGTACATACACCTGTCGAGAAAGCTTGGCTCGACCCGCATCCACCAGTATCATATCTGGGTGGCTAGCAGTGCGGGATCTGTCGCTGTGATGTTCCCTATATCTACCATTATGACCTGAGCATCGTCGACGATTGGTCACGAGTGGTGTTCAGCAACGAATCACAGTTCTGTCAGGATACAGAGAACTGCTGAATTTGAGTCTGGAGACGTCCTGGCCAGTGCAGTGACCCACGCTTCATTGCACAGCTGTACACTGACCCAACGAGAGGTGTCATGTTGTATATGCAACTTCCTATTATTTGCACACCTCACTGGTCATGATTGAAGGAACTCTGATGGTGCCTTCATAAGTTCAGGAAATTCTGCGACCATGTGCGCTCCCCTTCCTGGTGCAACTTGACAACCTCATTTTTCAGCAGGATAATGCCTGGCATCACACAGTATGGGTATCTCTGGCGGCCTACCTTCATGCTTCCTTGGTCAGCAAGGACTTTATACCTCTTGCCCATCGAGAACATTTGGGAGAAGATTGGATGGCATCTTCGGGCAGCAACAACTCTGGCGGATTTTAAGCATCAGTTTCGACAGCCGTGGCAGGATCTTCCTCAAGAGGACATCCTATTTCTGTATGCCTCCATGCCCGACTTATCGCCGCATGTCTCCATGCTATGGGTGGCCCAACGCCGCACTAATGCATCCATTAAGTGTTTGTCCCCTGTAATACATTATTGGTGTGGTACAATATTTTTATATTTTCTTGTATACATACTAACATGTCCTGTGCCTGTACCCACTTACGTGTCCCTACGATGGCACCTTCAGGGTGATACATTTTTTGCAAATGAGTGTATGTAGGCACACTGTCTGGATTGTTAATAATTTATGCTTTTGATATTTGCACTTCATGGAAGTTGGATTGCTGTCAATTAAATTTGTAACATGTGTATGTATGACCACAGGAAAACATGAATGCAGAAGGAACTATTTTCATAGAAGATCTGGCAGAGTTGTACAACACATACAAATCGAAAACCTGGGGAGACTGGCTCGTTGGAATTGACAAACATGGGAAGCCAAAACATGGGACTAAAACTACACATGGACAGAAGGCAACACAGTTTTTGCCACGACGAGTTCAGTAAAGCAAAAATCACATGGGGACAGATATATTATATGAAAGAACTTTATCGCCCTGCCATTCTATCATATTGTCAGTGGCTGCATGCATATTGCTTAAATCCAGTAACTACTGTAGTTCTGCCAGCTAATAAGCCTGCATGCTGAAGTGGAGTTTATCAAAATAAGGTTGGTTTCCTGCTATTTACTTTCTCATGCTTTCAAAGGAAACATTGTGAAATAATTTTACTGTAGCATTACTTCTACTGCATGGATAAGTTATTTTGTACTAATCTTTAAACTGCTGTAAACATTGTTTAAACGACATAGGTCAGAGTGTTCAGTGACTGGGAAATGTGGGAAAAGCACCAAATGTACAGAACATTAAATGCTCTGGGAAATGTATGCGAAAATTTCATAATGACAGGGATTTTTCCTGGTTTATGAACTCTGTGTTATAACTTACAAAACGGGACCAAGTGTACTTAACAGTAAAGAATATTAATGGTCTTTAAATTTTGAATGCAGCTCGTTACTAGTCAAGGTCACGCCGAGAAAAAGAAGGAAATTATAAAAGGGTGCCCACGGAGCTCCCTACTGTGAAGGGAGAGGGTGGAAGGGGTTGATTTATTGCAGCAGGGACTGGGAAAGAGGTGGAGTAGGAATGCCTGTCTTCTTCGCCAAACAACCTGAGCCTGACCGCCTCTGATGTCCTAGTTGTGCATATACTGCAGACGTTTTTGTCAATAATGTTGTTAGTGCTTGCACTTCGTCACCCTTATATAACAGCGTAATTTGGTTGCTTATGCGAGCTTAGGTTTTTGGTAGACGACTGACATGCTGAACCATTGAATGAGAGGATTCTGTTGTAATATACAATGTAATTAATTTGGTGTGATATGTTGGTACATGCTTTAAACATGATTTAAAATTTTTTCTCAACTTCGGTTGATCAATACCTCCATCTCTACCTTTCATGCCATGTTTGGCTACATGTTTTTGTATTAGTCATACGTAAAATGACAACATGAAACACAACTGTTTCGCAGTCAAAGCATTCCTACTCCTTATTGCAGAAGCAAGCGTAAAAGGGAAATGGGCAGCATTATTCTCTGTCTGTTAAAAGTATGTTATGGCAAGTTGAATGAGTCATGTAAGGACAGCCCGTATCTTGTCTGGGTTTTAAAAATCTAACTTTGTGGTATATAGGGATTGTCACAACTTCCTGTAAATAAATGCTTGAATGTGTCGCTTTACCCGTAAGTAGATACCATTTTTCAGGTATATCGTCCAGGTTCATTACTGCATTTACTATCACATTTTAGATCAAAAAAGTTAACCCATCAAGTTGTTGGCTGCTTCATTCCCCTTTTGCCTTTCGCTCTTTCCTCTCTCCCTCTCTCATCCCCACTCAACAACGTGTATCCTTCTACTGAAACCTGGTTTCCACCTGCCAAAACAAGTTTCATCTCTACTGTCCATTTAATAAATTAGAGTAAAAATTTGATAGACAATGTGACCAACCTACACAGTATGTAAACAGTAAATGTTCTAATTTGCAAATTATTGTATCAGCTGATGAATTGCTGTGCGATGTATGTTGTTAAGTTTGTGACTTTTATAATGGATATAGAAGTAAATAGTATTCAGAATTAAAAGTTAAAATTTAAAACTTTAATTTTACTGACAACATATATGGTTCAAATTATGTATTTAAAGTATCACTGTTTTTTTTTTGTAGACTGGTTTTAAAAACATGTTTATTATCGAGCATGTCGACACTTAAGCCTCGTTGGGGCCGCAGTGGCTGAACGGTTAGTCTGCTCGCCTCCCACCAATGCGAGCCGAGTTCAATCTCAGGCAGGGGCACTCCCGGATTTTCGCATATGTGACTCGTGCCAGATGATACCACTGGTCGGCGGATTTTCTCGGGGATCTCCCGTTTCCCCCGCCCTTTCATTCAGGCGCTGCTCCATACTCACCTCAATCACCCACATCGGCTCTCAAGACCTCGATGTTCAGAGCCGCCCAAATATCTTCACTCACTTAAGCCTTGTTTACACGGATGGAGTAAACGTGCGAGGTAGCTCAGCCCAGTACTGAGCAGAGTGCGAACTGGGCTGAGCACTAGGCCGATAAGACCTGGCACTGTTTACACACTACACATGAAGTGTGTGAGTTGCCTGGTCATGCTATAGCAGAACAAACGTGTAGTTATGAAGAACTGCTTAAAAAATGTCACAACTATTATTAAAGGAAGTAGATGTATTTATAGGGGGAAGAATTGAACAGGGAAAGGCAAACATGGACTAGAGAGTGGTTAAATATAAGATACACACATGGAGCAACGGCAGTTTTACTAATAAAGTTGGCTACAGAGGATATTAATGAGTACATGTCGGCTTTGAGAATGACACCCAAAGACTTCTATTATATTTGAAGCGTTCAGAAGTCAACCCGACTAACTCCATCAAATCAAAATGTTCAGTATAAACGGTTATATATATATATAAAATACTCTATTAATTTTTCAGCATATTCTGATTAAACTCATTAATTTTCTTATAATCAGGGGTAACTTTTCAGCACTGTATAAATATAGAGAAATATTTCAATGCCTAAAAAAAAAGGCACATTGCCAACTGAAAGGTATTGAAAAAATCCTGAGTGGTTTGTATAAAGGTAATTTTATCAAACAAATACGAACAGAACAAAACTTATTGGCATGAAAAAGTAACCAGTATTATTGCAAGTCATACAATTGATATCCAGGGTTTTGGAAAAAGTGTAGAAATTACGTCCAAAAATGCAAATTACTCTATTCTGCGTAAATGATGCAGTCGTCACTATCAGGTTCTGCTTGCGGGATACGTCTTTCAGTCTTTAAGTCTTTATAATACTGGTGATGAACAGGAGGTGTATATATATATATACTTCAAGAGGTCCATCATATCCTTCTTTTTTGCCATGGTGATGGTCTTGATGTGGGATAAAGAAGATCTTGTGGAACATTAGCAAGGCTTACTAAAGGCCGTCCGTTTTCCTTTTTCTTTTTTATGTTTATTTTTCCAAATAGCATCTCTGGTAAGAAATTAATTTTATATTTGATAGCAAATGGTTCGGCCTTCTCAATCCTGATCCATCTCATTTTCAACCAGTTTTTTCCTGTTGGTGATAGATTTTTCTAGGGTTTCCGTTGAATAGAAATCGTCATGCTTCATTTCTGTGAGGAAATACTTGTTTCTTTTCCTGCAGTCAAGAATAATATCTAGTTTTTGCTCTTTTCTCAATAAAAGAAAAATCAGAATCGTTCGGAAGGTAACTGTGTCCTGGCCCAGGGAACTTTAAGTCAATAGTTTCAGTGCTTCCACTCTGAGTTTGCAGGTATTTCATAAGAAATAGAACAATTTCTATGTTGCTGTTTTGGCCGCCGCATGAGTCAGAGTACATGACAATATGTTTGGCATTATTGACATGACCAGTCAGGTGCTTTATAATACAAGAGCTAATTTACTGCGAACATCTCGAACTATCGGTTTCCGGCCATACGTACATGTAAGCTTTTTTGTTATTACAAACGTGAAGCCCTAAACATACAAGTTTCGTTTGTAGTGCGCTACAGACGTTGAGAGTTTTGGGAAAGACAAAGCCTTCTGGAGGTCGAAAGTTAACACGTAGTAATCGTCAGAGCATCTGCCCTGGTCCTCTTTTAAACATTCCCTGGCCTTTTCCACCTTTCTTAGATGCAGCTCCTTCTCAGTTTCTATTACTTTCCATTCATCTTCGCTTGCCACTAAATGTCTATTTTGTAAACCGTCGCACTCTTGACAGGTGTCTCTAAGCGGCGGTTTAAAAATGCAGATTAAAGTTAGTTGAAAATACATGGTAGTACATTTTTTTCTGTAACAGGAATTTTTTGGTTTTCACCACATCACAAGACATATAAATCGTACAATTTTTTTATTGTAAGGTCAGAGTTAAAATATTTTCTGTGAGGGTTGTGCGATCTCGTGTGGTGGCTGAAGTAAACAGGAATTGATTTTATGTGATTTACAACATCTGATATGTCAACTTTATTTCCAGTGGTTGACTTTCCCCTTCTATCTACAATACAGCTTACGTCATTCTTAATGCTACAACTATGAATTTGGCCATCAGACACTTGAAAGGTTTGCCTAAAGTATGTTTTACAAACCTGAACATCATCGTTCTTGAATCGGAGACAAAAAAAAAAACTGTGACTTCTTGGGGGTTTAGACTGATTAGTAGGTCGTCGTCTCTTAATACTTCTTGATTTGATACAACCATTGAGAGATACGTTTTGCTCACTCTAAGTAGTTAAACTATAAAATGATTTAAAATGAGTTTCACTTTCATCTGTTGATATTTTTTCATTGCATTTTCTTGCACACTTACTCTCTTTATCGCTAAAAATTTTTGCAGCGACTGTATGGCCTGATCTAGGTTTCTACTCTTTACCAGAAAGTCTCTTTTTCTTCTGACGTGCCCTCTTCCAACTATCAGGGTTTCTTTTGCGTTTACGGCCTCTAATAGGCTCCGGGCTAGATCTAACCTCACAATCTGAAAGAGATGAGTCACTGCTTTCCTCAACTAAAAAATCATTATTATTCAGTTGTTGAACCTCATTAGAGCCTACGTTATTTAATCTGTTAAGGTTTTGACCTAATCGGAATGAAGGATTATTAGTACGTAGATCTAAATCTGAACCTGGAATGTAGTCTGGATCAGAGTCCGTGTTGTTGCCAAAAATGTCACTTTCACTGCAATTGTAGACTATTTCTTGATTTAAATAAGAAAGTAAACATCACAAAGGAAGTAAACATCACACACAATCACTGAATCACTTTAAAGTCAGTTCAACAATAACAATAAACAGTTGTACAATAAACATCAGCTGTCATGGAGACATGGAGTTCATCACGTTGGCCACTGAAACATCTGGTAAAATGTTCAGTTGCCAGATCAGATAACGCATTCTATCAGCAAACCATTGAACTGTGGAATTAGTCACCTTGGACACTGGAAAGTATTCACTGATGCAACTCACCATGTTATTACCTGAACTTATACAAAAATTGCAGTTAGTCAGATTGACTTCTGAACGCCTCATTTTGCACTTATTAGTCCAAAAACTGTGCGACGAAATACCAGGATGAGGGACGTATTATCCCTTCAAATCAAGTTGGAAATTCCTTTGACTTTCTTGGCAACTGGAAACTGTTACAGAAGTTAGCAGCACATGTTCAGAGTATCTAAGCTAGCACTTCCAAAAACCTCAAGGACTTATCACTTTATCTATAATTAACTGTTAAATACACACAAACAATTAAATGCATCCACAGACACCTAATTATTCTGTTCTTTAAACATTGTAAACTTTGTTTATGAGTTATTACGCATGTAAAAAGTCCTACAAAGAAGTTTTTTTTTTGTAATTAATATCACCATCCAGTTTATTAAAATGAATAGACACGTTACATTTTCAAATGAAACCAAAGTACAAACTTTAAAGCAGTTTATTGATTATTATTCACAAATTGATTCATATCATTCAGGGGGGAAAACTGTTCTTCCTGGTTGATGCTACTCGTTCCCTGTGATATACCGAATGATTAATAGGGTTCGAGTTACCTCTCTGGCATTGACTATGGGTATCAAGGGTTGAAACCTCGGTACTGCTTCTTCGCTTTTTATGTGCTCTATCTCTCTCTACGGGCGTAAGGGCGATATGTCGTCGGGGGTATTTTGGTGGCTTATTTTACTGTCTTACCAGGGTGTCTGTCTTCCTCTGCAGAGGGGGAGGGTAGGAGGTGTCACTGTTCTTACCAGGAGAAAGGTGGGAATGTGACTGTTGGCGGCTATGATGTGGGTGGTGTCTCGGAGCTGCGGTCCCTCTTTCCGTACAATCCCCACCCCCCTTTCCTAGGTTGATGTTAGGTCAGCTGGGTGGCCCTTCATGGGCTCTCAGCAGTCTCGTCGGCATGGTTGTCAGTAGTATCTGGTGACTTCCTCCAGTGCTGGATCTCTTCGACGGCATGGAGGTCTCTGCTGGCGGTTTCCTTCGGCTCTCAATGTAACGCGCCTCAAACAGGTTTATTCAGGCATCCTAGGAACCATTACCCTTAGGCTCTGCAGGGACAAACATTACGCTCAAGGCATAGTTATTACAATGCACATTTTTCACTAATACATCGTAGGCCGTGCAAACACTTGGGGTTAGAAGTCAAAATTTCAAAGTCTACTGGGCAGTTAAAAATTTCATTCACTCAGTCCATAGTGTTTGGGGTTGGAACAAAAGCTAGACGGGCTGTCATTGGGCATAATTCCGCCATGGACAGCATGTTACTGGACAAGTTTAACCTCATTTGGGACCTATGTGTTGGTATGCTACACTACTTGACACATCCTTTAAACTCGCTAGACTGGGTAATCAAGTGTCTTGGATACACTTACATTATTACATACTTAAACCCTTGTATCAATACTTACCCTAAGTGATCTATTCAGATCACGGTAATTATAAACTTGTAATGTATTCTCTGCTTCTGCAGTCTTCGTAAAGCGGAGGCTTTCTTGAAAACAGGAAGCACAAGTTTGCGGGCTGCTGGTAACTGGCAAGCTGCCTGGCAGCAGTTACGTGTAGTGACATGGATTGTTTTTACGATTACGGGCAGCAAGCAGGCTGTTCAAAGGAAAAACACTCTTATCTGGCTGGGCTGGAAACTCTGTTCCCGAGTTCAAAACTAATTCCATGCCATTTTACCGCTTACACTAGTGGTCTTACAGTGAACTGAAAGAAAAATCATAGTTATACTGGCAAAAATATATATTATATATATATATATATATATATATATATATATATACAGAATTCGGCTGAAGGGCTAGAGTTTCCCAAACTTAACAGGTAATAAAGCCTTGTGCAAAGCTAGGTGAGGTCTCTTCTCTCATCTGCATTTCACACTCACACTCTTCACTATGCGAGTACCGGTATAGGGGCATCGAGGCACTGGGACATCTGGTCCTTTATATTAGTGTCACAATTACAGTCGGCGTCAAGCTGGGCTCCTCGTTATTGTTCTCTCAGCAGGTGACATGAGGCAAAAGAGACTTACCTCATGCTACACAGAGTCTGTCACTGGGTCAGCCGGCTCGGCCACTGGAACTGGCGTGGTCTGCGCCAGGGACGTTCTCGGTATAAGCTGTGCTGATCTTAGTCTTGGTCTCGGCAGCTAAGCCAAGGCTGGATTCGCCTGGCTTCGTTCAGCACCGTTGTCTGCTTAGGGAGTACCTCGCTCCGCACTGGGACCTGGACAGCATGCGGGGGAGGGGGCCCCTAGCCAACATCTCGTATTGGTATCCTAGGGCCATTCCCAGACTGTTGCGGGCTCTCGTCATTAGGTTGGCTGCAGTCCCCTGGTACTACTTCGCTTCCTCCATAATCGTTCGGTTTGGCTCTCCATCGGCGTTCAGTCGTAAGGGGCGTCTTGGTGTTGCCTCATACTCGTTGCTCATTTTCTTCCATACTCTGTCTCCCATGCTCCATCGCTCGCGGTTTCCTCTCGTTTCCTCGCTCTCCCCTTCTCGCTCGCTTCCACTTCCTCACTCGCTCTCCCCTTCTCGCAAGCTTACACTTCCTCACTCGCTCTCCCCTTCTCGCTCGCTTCCACTTCCTCACTCGCTCTCCCCTTCTCGCTCGCTTCCACTTCCTCACTCGCTCTCCCCTTCTCGCTCGCTTCCACTTCCTCACTCGCTCTCCCCTTCTCGCTCGCTTCCACTTCCTCACTCGCTCTCCCCTTCTCGCTCGCTTCCACTTCCTCACTCGCTCTCCCCTTCTCGCTCGCTTCCACTTCCTCACTCGCTCTCCCCTTCTCGCTCGCTTCCACTTCCTCACTCGCTCTCCCCTTCTCGCAAGCTTACACCTCCTCACTTGCTTGCACCTCCTCTCTCTCTCTCTCTCCTCTCTTGCTCTCCCCTTCTCGCTCGCTCGCACTTTGGGTTTTCAGTGGTGGTCTTACTGGGGCTCCCTGGTACCGTTACCAGCCAGCGTGGTGCTCAGGTGTCCTCCGAACTCTGAGGTAGGGCTCCGTTGGGATAACGGCACTGGGGGATGTGCTGCTTTAACCCTTTTACCACCTATCTCCACATTATTGTCCATCATCCAGTGGTCTAGTGGCATACTGCGGGTTTCCCCTGAGTCGTCCCTTGGTGACGGTGTTGGGATCCCAGAGATGTTAGGTATCTGTAAAAAGCCCCCCAAACTGGTCGGCTCCTAATTGGTGGTTCTCCTTCTCACTGCTGATTTCGTTGTATCTGCAGGTTTGCTGGGGATTTCCAGTTTATTGGCATTATATCCTGCTTGCCTAAATATAATCACTGTTTTCCGCAGTCGATTATACAGCTTTGATTTGTTAGCCACAGTTGTATTCCCCTAAATGAGGAGTGGAAAAGAATTCGGTTTCTATTGTTCCTACCTTCGTGGATACTGGCAGCGTGACAATTCCTTCTATGGCCAGTCGTGACTTGTGCTGGGCCATTTGGGTAGTTCGGGAGCATTCCTTTATCCGGGTTTTAGCAGCTAACTTTGAATAGTTTCCAGTTGCGGCAGTGTCCAGAGCAGCCTCAATACAGTGGTTGTTTATTCGGACCTCGATCGAAGGGGTGTGCGCTCCAGGCCTCGGATCGCTCAAGGCTTGGATAATTTCATCCTGTCACTTATGCC
>NQII01005935.1:73852-112697 GCA_002778355.1 Clitarchus hookeri
CTCACACACTCACACACACACACACACACACACACACACACACACACACACACACACTCTCTCTCTCTGTGCAATGCTTTCATGTTTCATAAGGTTCTTTACTATTGAGATAAAACCATGCATATTGTTGAAACTTTTGTGCATTACTTTTTATTTTGTGAAAAGTGTGATTACTAAAAGCACAAGCTTCTTGTAAATAAGGCTGACAACAATCCACTTGTATATCAGAATACAAAAAAATGTAACTTCTTAAGCTGGAAAACTGCACTGACGTACATGCTCTCCCCTGAACATTGCACACATTGTCGCTGGGCTGCGTCTGCATACATCAAGAAGTCTCGCATGGTGTTTCCAAACATAAATACCACACAATACTGTACTTTGAATTTTAGGCAAAGATTAAGAAATCCAAGTAAGGTGCTGGAATCATTGCAACAGTCACTTGTAAAATGGTTTCTGCCAAAGTAAACAAATTCANCCCGCCCAAAAAAATTGTGAACATTTTAAATTTTTTCTTTGATTTTGTTGCAACAGTTTTAGGTACCTGGAGTACCCAAAGGTGAACACACCAATTGTGTTCTGTGATAATGTTTCACTGATCTACTGGCTTTCTACACAGCAGTCCACCTGGCTCTAAACATGCAATTTTCTTCCATGTACACACACATACTATGTACTTGCATGATTCATATACAACTTCATTCAATTTTTGAAAAAATTTTATCACACACAAAATTAATTTTCTGAGTAGCACATTTAAGCAGAAGTGGAGGTAAAACTTTCATTTAGATTTCGCTCTACAAGAAAGCTAACAGACTAGAATTCCACCGATTGCATTACAATTTATTAGCGTTGGGAAAAAAAAAGCAAGAAGTAAAAAATAAATTCAATACAGGCTGAGAAAAAAGAAGTGGGTATATCGTTTGCATCCACAAGCTGCCACCAATTTGCACGAAAGACGAACTATAAATTGGGAACACTGGGCAGAACAGCCACAGCGACAGGCAGGACAGGTAGAGAGGGTGTTAGAGGAGGCTTCACTTCTTCTTGGTCTTGGGAGAAGTCGACTGAAACACACTGGAGGCAGACATGAGGTTCTCAATGTACTGCCCTAACACCTGGTTCTCAGACCGCAGTTTCAGGTTCTCCTCTTTAACGCTGTCCACGCGCTGCGATAGGTCTGCCACAACACACACACACCACAACTGTTTAGCACACTTCATTATAGGCTCATGGAATATTTAAATATTGTGGAATAGCCACATAACCACTTTAAAAGCTCTGTTCTCAAAACATAATCTAGTTATTGGCAGGAAGATAATGAGTGGAGGGAAGAGGATACACAAATTTGATCAGATAGTTTTAACAACACACAGTAATAAGGTATAAAGTAACTCATTTCCAAATGTGTTGCTTACAATGTGTGTTTTGAAAGACCTTACAATTTTTTTTTTAAATAAAAGGGCAATAGAACTTCTGGTTTTACATTTCCCCCAAATTACAACTTCCCTTTAAAAATCCATCAGATTATTTAGTTTCCACAATTTTCTCTTTGTTTACAATGTACAAAGTTTCTTCAATTTACACTGCAATTGATTATGATTTTCCTGATTTTATACCGTTTTTAGTATAGATGGAACGCTTCCGGTACAGATGCATCTACCTGCCAATAAACAAAAAATTGGTATCTGTTACAATTGGCCATGTTCTAACCAAATTATTCCATCAACCAAAATTATTTCAGTATCGTGAAAATTACCACAACTGTGTTATCTTGCAGAAGGTGTTTTCACAAACAAAGTATTTATATTTTTACAACCGAAAAACTATTTTCTTGGTTTTATTTTTATCTTATATTAACACGTGATCACGGATACAGGTATGGCTGGCTCTGGTGCTACTATACGTATAAGCCGTACGTGGCGATATTCTTAAAATAAAATGCAACTCAACTTATAAAACTGGTATCTGCAATTGCGGTAATTAAACTTCATTTGTAAAATAAAACATTTTACCACCAAAATATTTATAGTCAAACATTTTTCATCACACACACGTCAACAAACAATTGCAAAAGAAATACAACCGTATTCGACCTATCGCTCACAACATGGTGCACGATCAAGAAAGTGTCAGATAGCAAAGCGCTACGGTATATTGGTTGGTACAAATTGACAAAGTTTTATTTCTAAATGTGAGTGTGTAAGTCTGATAATTGTTCTTTTGAATCATTACAAAAACAGATTTTATTTTGAGTAGTTTGTGATTGGCTGGACGTAAGACAAGTATAATTCACTGTGAACCACATTTTCTTTGTCAGCGCATACATGTTTTACGCAAACATCAAACACTATCGTTTTTCGTCAACAAAACGTTACCCACGAATGTTGATCAAAGCAGCTGAGCGCATGTCGAATAAAACACATGCTCGTGATTAAGGTCACGACGCCATCTTGATTACGTTGGTGTCCTAAAATTTAATAGTTTTCTACTCTGTCTGCAGTGGACTGGCACTACTGCGAGATGTTCCGAAGTGAAGATTTTAGCGGATTTGTAAACAACTTTTATTACGTTTCTAGTTAGCTGAATGATCCAATTTCTGAATATGCAATTAAATGAAAAACCCAGCTTGTTTTTAAATTTGCAAATGGTTAGTTGAACAAAAAAGAGTTTTTTATTTATAAGATGAAATAAAACACTTGGGAATAATTACATATCATCATTCTTTTTTACATGGTCATTCATCATAATTGATAGGTCTAACAAATTTGAACTATTGCATTGCAGTAAAAAAAACTGGGTAAACGCTTGACATCTATTTTAACTGTTAAAGTGCAAACGTGCTAGTTAAAAAATCTTGTTCTTCCTGGAAAAAAATTACAATTTCTCTGTGCGTCTAGTGCAAATTGTGGATGCACCCTCGAACAACTTAAATTGGTTTTTGAGAGCCTACATATTAGTTTAGAAAGTACTCAATAGATATCTCATAAGTTTCTGCTGTGAATTCCTAGGAGCACTTAAGTCAGAAAATACTATTAACTGAAAAATAAATTTAATTTAATTTAATAACAAAACACACTAACAAATTATATATTCATTAGTAATAAATTACTATTTTGAATTTACTACTTCACTGTGTGTAAAGCAGTAAATTAAAAATCTACAAAAAGTTTTTGTTTTGACTTTAGATTAAAACATTTAATTTAAGTATGTGGTTTTTTTGTGGTTTATCTATACAGAATGAATTTTGATTATAACTGCTTAGTGATTTGCATTTATTTGGTATTTTACTTTATTCATACACATGGAGGAAATACCAGATATAGTGAAGTGGCCAGTTTTTTTAAAGTGTACTAAATATAGACACTTGGATTATTTATCTAATGCAAGAAGTATTGTTGCACTGACAAAACATAGGCTGTTCATGGTAAAGTGAGCACTTTTGAGGCCCTCGTTACGTTTTTCCCTACAGCCATTTTTTATTCTTCCACCACTTTTTAAAATAAACATTGCCATGTAAGTAATAAACACAGTGTATATATTTTACCAGACTCTAAAGTTAACATCTAAGACTACCATTAAATATATTTATTGACAATTATTCACAAAGTGCTCACTTTCCCATAAATAGCCTATAAAAAGTAATATAATTAGGGCCCATGTTACGAAGCTCTCATGTGATAGTAATGTCATCATGAAAGTATCAAATATAACAAACTGTTTTGAAAAGAACGAATTTGTAAGAATAACAATTTTAGTGAAGGTAAGTGGAATGGTGCACGAAAGTAGTATATTTACCTAATTTATAACAAATTATTTTGGAGGATTTTTTAAATTTTTGGTTTGAAAAGACTAACTTAGAACACCTTTTATTACTAGATAAGACGAAGATCAGGTAAATATACAACCTTTTTATGGTGCACCATTCCGCTTTATTTAAAAATTTAATAAAAGAATCAAAATTAGTTCATAGTGATAAATCAATTACTTTATATAGACATTCAATGTTTCAATCTGATGTTTTCATATTGATTAAATTGCATGTGAGGGACAATTATGAGATTCTCCTGTAAATTCAAAGATAGCAGCACTGTCGTCAGACGTTCTCGTTCTTCAGCTACAATCAAGTTTCCAGTCTTCTTTAGCTATAGCGTTGTCGAGTGGATGCGTGAACTTGAGTTGGACCTGGTGGCCAAATATGAAAAAATGAGCCTTAAAGTCTGCATACTTATTTGTGGGCTAATTTTTAATCTGACGTTGAAGGAAACAGAAAAAGTGAAGTATGAGAGTATTTTATTGTTAAACAAGATGCTTCCCACAAAGCCCTCGGACATCATATATAAATTACAAATGAAATTATTTGTATTGGCGCTATCTGCAGGATCCGCCACAACGTATCTGTAGTATCTGCAAAATGAGGTTTGGATCCATCTCTAGTTTTTAGTAATCTAAAAGTTTGACAAAATGAAGTTCATACAGCGCAGTCTTGTTTAGAAAACTCATCCATGGAAATACTGACGGGACAATTATCTGTGCACTTCATGCAAAAGGAACAATGAAACGAACACTTATGCAGATCAGAAGCAGGATTGCCGACCACAAGATAACTTACATAGGTATAAATAAGATATTCTGCAATTTAGTTCCAAATAAAACTTAAAATTTGACCACAGAAATCGAAGTAAACAAGTTCAACCACAGTTTCAACGACTTGAGCAGCTACAGAAATCGAAAATGTCCTTTCCTATTTACACTAGACTCCCAGACTTTCACGGAAAATTCCATTGCGACCACTTTGTCGCCTGCACTATCACGCACTATCGATTAGTTATACATGTAGTAATTCGTACTAATTAGGCGGCTGTACAATAGGGCATAAAATTGTACATTGTACTGAGAAATCGTACAGGTTGGCAGCTATGGGTTCATTGCACTGAGAAGAGGTTACTGCAAAGAAAATCTAAAAATTGTATGAACCATCTTTTGAAAATTACATCCCGTCACAAATAAATTACAAACATATGCCATAACTAGATATAATCAAAAATTGCATTTAAAAATGTACTTTATAGCATTTATCAATTTTTAAAGTTTTGTGATGCACAAACACTCAATAAATATTTTTTAAGAACATATAGGCCTATGTTATAAGAATTGCAACAAATCTGAATATACATATAAAACATAAGACAGTCATAAAATATTTTTTTTTGTAACACTAGCAACACAACACAATGTGGCAGCAATACATGCTACACTTTCATTCCCCTTACATAACATCACGAGCATAATTAGAGGAATGCATAGAACATGCCTCAATGGTATTCACAGTCATCATCCTCGTTCTCCTGTCACAATGAGGTTGAATTTGCTGAAAAAACTTTCACCATCGACACTAATGACACAAAGCCACAGACATCTCAACGATGCCTTACAAAATTCTGGGTAAGGCGGATTCTCGAAGATACGTTTTTCACTGGACCAACAGAGAAAAACGGGAAAACAATGAATGCGGAGGACTTGGATTTTAGACCTAATAAATAACTTGCATAACCTCAAAATGCATGTTTCTTTAAACCAACAGCTTCAAGATGTCATTAATACAACTAATTTAACTAAATTTATGATTAAATATTCACTTTAAATTAAAAACTTCAGTTCTTGAAATTGAGTGAAATTGAATTATTTATTAACGTTTTGGTATGGTGCTCCATCGGCAGAGCCATGCTCAATTCCTCGGTTAAAATTACCACAGCTTATTTATTTGCGACGGTTTTAGCCAGCCATTACTTGCAGAGCCATTTTAAAACCCTTACGATACTAATCGAACCCACAGCTGATAGTTTCTGATAATCACACCTTTAAAATACTGTGTTCATAACATAACTGTTTACAATAACAAGCTCATAGTAGGGATGAGCGATAAATATCAATGAATTGCTATATCAACAATTATTTGCAATATATCAATATTTCACTTTGATATATTTTGTAATCAATAAATCAATAATATTATTTTTAATTTCAACCAAAATTCAACATCTGAAAAAAAATCTTGGTGAAGTAAATTTCTCACCAGAGTATAAATGCAATTTTTTTCTTTGTGATTTACACAGCAGGGTGATAACACAATGTGATCACACAAATGTATGTTTGAATCTCTATGGCGATGTGACCATGAAAACTGAGTTTCATGAGGAAAAACTTGATTTTTGTGCGATACCCGTAGAATTTACATAACATACATCTATAAAAGCCTATTCTCTGAAAATCACTTTAAAATGAACTCACATTTGTTTATGAAGTAGTAATGTGTTTAATTATGTTCCATACTAAAGATGTTTTTTTATAAACTGGCCACACCCAACCTTCTAAACTAAGGTTTTAATGAAGTCTGTATATCTGTGTATTCAAAAATTCACCAGTGCATCCAAAAGTTTAGTTGTTTATACCGCATACAAAATTTAACATTCAATTAAAAATTTGAACTGCAAACTTCAGTTTAGAGAAACCACTACGAAACTTAACTTTCGCAGTGTTACTACGGCTCGCAAATTCTGCTTTTCAAAATCCAAAATACAGAAATTGGGAACAACAAATATTTACACAGAAATTAAAAAGTAAATATACAATATGTCAAAATGCAAACTATCATGGAACTGCTTAAAAATAACAAATTGCATTATTATCTAATTTCCTGGAACTTAAAATAAGAAATATCGATATTTAAATATTGATATTTCGGCTTTTGATTCCCCATCCATAACTCATAGATCGTTCAATACAGTGTCAGAGATTGTGTGATTTATTGTCATTGTCACCAACCTACAAGTGCAGTTATTGCCTAAGAATAATAAGAATGCCTCCTCCCTGTTGCCAACCTAAGACTGCAGTCAACATGTAAGAAGAATACACAGTCAACAGAACACGAAATAATGCTGCTGTGTGTAAACAACACATGTCAATAATAGCAGTTGACTATTTTAGTTGTTTTGCATTCCGTAGTTTTACAAAACGATTGATGCATGCTATCTATGGTGAATGTATCGTCTGTAATGGACGTTACGGGAAAAATGATCTGCGATCGTTGAATGTGGTCAGCAATGGACACAATTAGTTGTGATGTCATGCCAAGCCGCTGGTTCCAATCAACTGTTTGTTTACATTGTGAGTAAGTCGCTAGTTCTGAATTTTCTCTAAATTTTTGTTATTCTTGCATTTGTGAAACGTAAATTTGGCATGTTACCACGTCTTAAAACTACTATCTATTGTATATTAATTCAGCGACGAAACAAAATTAATATTAATGGATGAAAATGTGTTCAAGCCGAGCCATGCGAGTCCAGAGGTGCACATTCCTGAAAGTAACAGTGATTAGTGTATTCGTATATACCGTGGATGCATTTGTGAAAGATAAATACTCCACAATTATGGCGTGATTAGTGATATGTTATCCACGTTAAGTTTGTAAATGAACAATTGCAGTGTGTTTAATTTTTGTTGACTATTTAGAGGTATATGCACTTTTATAAAACTGCATACACATATTTTTCTAATTGCCAATTTGCTATTTCAGTGTAGGAGTTTCTGGAATTAATTCATTAGTACCTAAGGCTGTGAAAATTAGTAGAGTGAAGGTAAACAAATGTAACCAACTGATCCAAGCATGTTACAAGCATTACTTTCAGCTTTCCTCAAAATAAAATTGCTGTTTGCCCGGTAGTAATGGCAAATCACCTCGTAAACCAATAGAAGGCTACACATTAAAAAAATTCACTCTAACAATTTTTTCTCCCCAAGCCAGCAGAATTGTAGTGACAAGAAATCAGCTGTTCATCAATACAAGAATACACAACCAAATCAGTTATATTTCTAATAGCTAAAGTAGCCATCCTGATATGCATTTTCCATAGTTTCCCCGAACTTACTCCAGGCAATTTCTGGGGTGACTCATTAATAAAGGCAATGACCAATTCCTTCCTTGAATTCCCTTCATTGTGTTCTTGGCGTACCGTTCTCTAATGAACCTGCTGTCGACAAGATGTTAAGTTAAATATATAAGCATAGGGTCGGTTTTGAATTCAAATTTTGAGGGCAACTAATTGTACATATGTTTATTTTAATATTGATGATGAATCATGGGTATTTAGAATGAAGTGTGCTTCATGAACAGCGCGTACTCTAGCCACTACATGGCCTCCATCACCTTAAGAAGGGAGAGGTTTAGGATGTTTGCAACAAGCAAGGTGTTGGAGAGCCAATGAGGGTGAAATATGGCAGATATGGAGCAGCGTTGAAATGCAAGTGTGGGCAAAACAGAAAAACCTCGAGAAAACCTGCCAGGCAGCAGCATCAATAAATACAATTCCTATATGTGGAAATCTGTGAGTAACCTCGCAGGTAAGCAAACATGGATCACTTTAGTGGAAGGCAAGCGCCCTACCACTATGCCCACTGCAGCCCCCCCCCCCTAGAAAGGGAGGGGAGGCACCTCATTTCTTCAATTATATTTGGGTTAAGTCAATTACAAAGTTGAATTGAAAAAGAAAAAATTCTAACAATTATAATTATTTACCAGCTTATCATAGATCTGGATTCTGAATGGGAGGGACAGTATTTTGCACATCTGCATTTTATTTTTTTATAACTATACATACTAGTTTCTTTCTTGGGTACCGGTATATACTGGAAGTTGTCAAACATTATAAATAGGTTGCAATGTACCTACATACATCATTAAGAGATGGGATGTAGAGACAAAAATACAGAAAATTAAATTAAAGAAAATGATTGAGAAGTCCTGTATTCTTGGAACTGGCATTTGACAAGCTGCTGATAATGTTTACAATAGCCACACCACCACCCACAGTTTCGACTATTCACGAGATCTGTAGTAATGACATATGAAACAAATAATATATTCTTTTGGATATACACTGTTGTAGCAGATTTTATGTTGCAAAAAACTAGAATCTCGCATACAAACACACATCACACAAAACCAATCAGGAATAGTTGTCAACAGGTACATGAACACACACAATTCTGCAGTTTAGTTGCAAGAAGACCACTGTGTCTGTATGTTTGTATGTGTAATTCTGGTCTCCTGTGACATTAGCTCTGCGGTAAAGGCACATGTACAACACAATTTTTCATTTTATACACAATAATCATATAGGCCTACATAAATTAATTTGCGTAAAATTTTAGCTCAAGGGAAATGTGTTTACAAGATTAGTAATCCTGACTATTTAGGATAGAGTAAATAAACAGAGCACACCAAAATAAAGTACCTGGCATTAGTGTTTAACTAAACAATCATAAATCATAGCAACAGTTTACGGTAAGAAAACATGTTAAAACGGCAACATCTCGCATGCGTAATGACCCCGACTTTAATACCCCTCCCAAGTAGGCAGTGATTGGCCTTACTTACATCTTGTAAATGACAGTTACGAACACTGGATTCATCAGCTGGTTCTATAGTCATTCCATTTAAAATAAACCAATTTCATTATTTGTATCGCAGCTTGCACTAAGAGATTAAAGTTTAAAAATACTTAATTATGTGGTCCTGCAGTAGTCCCGGAAAATACATTTTACTTGTCAATCTGGGAATTTAATTGGTGATGCACATGTCACAAAAATGAATAAACCAACATGGGTTGAACTACTTGGGGTAAAAACGGGTTTCCAACAACATGTATTTGCAAAGGTGAAAATTAATGCTATGAAGTACTGCTTACATATCTTGTTCCAGACAAATTACAGATTTGTTTCTGGAAATGATTTCTACAGATAAAATATGCGAGACTGCACAATGCCGTCGGGTAAAGTTATGAGCATCCCTACTTTAAACTTAAATAAAAACAAACACAGCAGACTAGCCAAGAATGGCTTTATCCACATTTTCTTTATTTGAACTACCTTTCCAAAACTATAAAATGTGCACGTCTGTCATTTGTTGTTATTACAGCTTACCGGTAAATACATCATCTAAACACAAGGAACAAGCAGCCTTGTGTGACATCACACTAACGGTGTGCATTAGCATTGTTTACATAAGAATTTGATGGGACCAAAATAAATAAACTGGAAATATGGACAAAACGTATATAACCTGAATGAGTAATAAAAAATCCACAGTACCCGAGAGATATAGCTTGCTATAATGTTCCGACTGATGTCGCAAAATTCTACCCATCTACCGCTTCTACGCATAGTGTGATCACGACGCAATGTTGGTCGTGCAACTGCGTAATATATCGCTCAGAGGGAACTATGTAGTTGCACTGTCTACTGTCAAGTGTTAATAACCTACGGCAACGAAAAATACTTGGAAACGTGAAAATAAACAACAAAAGTTAAGCTATAGCAAAAATTCACGAATTGATGAGATTATAGCACTTTGTCACTGGTAAAAGGCATTGTAGCATTTACTTGTGGCTGTATCATTAAAACAATTTTCCATCACCTTTAGCCATAACACATAACACGGCTGCAAAGTTTTACCAACAACTGTTTGTTCAAAATAACATATTGGTTTTCAGTTCGTTGTGGATACAAAAGAACTACATCTATAACATATTCATGACTTGGCGAAAAGCCATTTTCTCCTTGCTCCTACGATTGAACTTAGCTTTTTAAACGGTAAGTAACACATTTCAAATTGTTTATGTTGGAAGGCAATCAGCTAACAGGAATGCATTATGTTTTATGAACAGCTAAATGCACATCTTGCATTCTAGAGCTTACAATATTTCAAAAGCAGTGCACTGTGGGAAAAGTTGTTGGCAACTGCATTATAGACAATGAAAGTATCTACAAAATTTTCCATACCTCAAACAATTTCAAATATGCAAGTCCAATCATCTTATAACTTCAAACTTTTATAGACTACAATCATTATGTATTTATTAGAGACCCGAAAAAATAGCATTTGTGATAATACGAAAAATAACACGAATTTTAGCATTCTATTTTGTATAGCACAAATTTCCCATTTTACTTCAAATAAAGCTATGTTGAAAATTTAAATCAACCTTTACTTGCAACTGAACCAATATTCGCAGATTGGGTGTTAGAAAATTATCTGTTTTGTTGCTTTGCCAACTAATTATGGCAAAAAAAAATAGCACACAGACATGCAATGAATGTTTACATCACATTTTGTGGTCGAGGTTAGGTATACTTGTCGCACTGTTTACCAAATTACGCTATTTCACTTTAATTTTGAATTTTGGCACATTTTTGGATTTATTTTGCTACAATTGTTCACAATCTACTCTATTTTTTGAACCCATTCTTTAGATTGCAATTCTAGCATGAGTGAAACAAGAGGCAGGCCATCACTCTTGCAATAATATGAAATTATACAGGAGAGAGTTGCAGGCATGCACTCACAATTTTTTCTAAACGTGCTCTTACTCCTTTCCATGTGTCATTAAAAGAAAAATTTATATAATAATGCTGCTGCCATGTTTTAAAAAGTCAACACAGAAACTGTCCCTAGTTCACAAGTGTTTCCAAACTGCATATTCCATTGTTTTGCACATCATTATAGCAGAAAATACGTAAAGCTGCTGAAGTTTTTTTTCTTCAAAATACTAAAATCTTGTATTCAGTTTACATGTTGTAATGTTTGTACTGCTATTGTGTTATTCAGTACCACCCATTAATGCACTTTTTACACTGAACAAATGTTCTGAGCCAGTCTGAATATCTTTACCAGTTAAAATAACTTTACATTTAATACATTGATGTTTTATTTTTCTGTGACGACACATTACAAAACATAATTTGCTACCACTGCGACTTTTGTTCGAAATCGCAACAGCACTGGTATTTCTTTTTAAATATTATATGCATCTGTCAGATATAAGAACACTGATTAAGTACAGTTTTGGAATGAAGATGTCTACAAGTGGCTCACGGAGTGAGCACTCTTGAAATCACCCTATGACAAATATCCCTGCCCGTAACTGCATATATTTTTAATTACGTGGCTTGAAAAGATGTCTCCAGGAAGCCTGCTCTCAAAGCGCTACACACTGTGTGTGTCGAGTCGGTAAACCAGCGAGGCTTGCTATCACCCGACGTCATTGAAACCAAACGTTGCCAAGCCACACCGTGCTCTTGTGCGCAACAGTTAGCGGCGCTAGCTGCCCTCGAGAAGTTATGCAGGGAAGTAAGAGTTCTAGCAGATTGCAGCACATTGCCAGGCGTCATTATCTCCTGATGAAGGGAGGGGAGGGAGGGACACGACCATTTAAAATTGTGATGTATTATAACACAAATTTTATAAATATAGTAAACGAGCACTGTCTGTACCAAGAAAACTGGAAATGCATTTCCCCTACTGTATTTCCACAATTTATGCAAGACCTAAGACAATAATTTGCTGAAAATAACATACATAAAACCCAAGGAACAAATGTACCAAAATCTTTTGTGAATTAACATTGTTAAGTACATTTTTTAAATATATTTAGATTCCATACGAAGGAAAAAACATATCTTCTAGAAAGGAATGCAGCAAATATTGCACCAGTCAGTTGTGAAATGAATTTTGCGAGCATGACACAAACATGCTAAGGTCACAATCACGAAGATGCAGAACGTATGCCGTAAAATCCATGAAAGTTAGTGCTATAAGTGCATTAATTTAGCGTTACAGAATAAAAAATTTGGAAAATATTTGATAACTACAAGTGACATAAGAAAAACGTACTAACTCGCATAACGTTGGCTACCAACGTTTCGTTGTACCCAGTGTGATTTAGGTTACCAACGTATAACAGAATATTTTAACTTTGCATTCCCTATTCAATATTAGCCAGATCCATTATATTTTATAAATTAAAATATTTTAAAAACAATGTAACAAACGACTAGAATTCAATATATGACACAATTAGATTTCTACACAATAATAAATACTGTTTACCACTAGCAATATGTAAAAAAAAACAGTTTACAGATCTTTCTTTCAATGTAAGAGCATTTCTTCAGATACATCTTTTAGCTAATATATGAACATGATTGTTACGTACATAAACTACAACTGTTATAGTATGGTTATTAAACATTGATTTGAATCACTGTCTTAGTCTTATGTAATGTTTATGTTAGTGGGTGATTCTAAATAGTCTGCAGAAGATTGTTTACGACCACTGGAGTGACTTACATACTGATATAATGCATACATTGAATTAATTTTCTTACAACATATTTTTCTTTATTGCTACTGCAATACCAGTGGCTTCACTTATGTAAGTTAATACCATTGAGAAAATAATCTGATAAACAAAAATGTGTTTACGAAGCATGTCATAATTGATCTGTTTTAGCAGTATTCGTGTTTTAAGTTGCTTGATTATTACCAGTCGTGTTTTGGACACTGATACTTCCAGTTGCTTTCAAAGTCATTATAAAAGTTTATTTAGCTGTTTTAAGTGCGTGCATTTCCTGTGCAAATAATAGATATTTTTATACCAACAGTAAACATATTTTTATGTATGAAAATATGCATGTAATAGGATGTTCAGTACTTTGTTTCAAAAATTCTAACCCCAAGCAAAATGTGCAAATCTCACGCCGCTCCCAACAAGTAGGTACTCTTACAAATTCCTGGTTTTTCAGCAGTTTGCTTTCAATCCTTCTACAAACATTACCATTGTTTCTTACAGTTCAAGTAACATCAGTAATTTACCTATTATTTTGTCAGATTAGCCTATGTATGCAGATGATATAGTGCTGCAGGGACAAAAATTATTCCCTCCAGAAAAAAGTATTTTTATAAACATAACTTAATTGATACTGTAATGCACTTGAAACCATAATGTATTCATACATATTGTTTTCTTGAATTAGACATATAAATAAACCTACAGTAAATTATGATGAAATAGATAGCATGTTGCATGGTCGGTAACAAATTATCCTGAGTGGCCCCGATTCCGACCATGAAATAAGACTAGAGGTCTAACATGCCAACTCTCTATCTTTCCGTGCTGCTTGGTTTATGTACATTATATATATACACACACACTTATATAAATGGAACACTAAATAAGAAACATATACATTTGTTACTTAGTAATTCCAGTAGTGTTATCATTTGATATTTTAATGTTTCGTGATTAATTTAATAACAGCAGTACATTTTTGCATTTGTGTGATTGAAACATTACAATTTGACACACATTAAAAATACTTTAACACAGTGACACACAATTCCTATTCAGTCAAGCCAAAAATGATCACAACAAACTAAATTAGAACCAGTGGAAAACCACTGGTTCACCATGAAAATGGCTCCACTTAGAACCAGTGGAAAACCACTGGTTGTTTCAGTGAAAATTTCACTGATTAAGTGACCGTCAAGTGACTGATTAAGTGACAATTTGCGTGTCGCAAATTAAAATTTTTATTGAATGAAACAAAATTATTACGAGAAAAATAACATTTCTGATAGTCCCTGTCTACATGGTGCACTTTAACGCAATTTTAAACAAGAAGTTATTGATATAACTGATAAGCCTACTATCCTCAACATGGGGGTGCAATTAATTTTTAAATAAGTTCTTAAAAGCTGAGTTGGTAGGTAGGAATTTAATTGTCTTTGAAAGCAATAACATTAGAAATGAAACCAGAAACATATGCAACATTAGTGAGGCAATTACAAATACACACGTACCTTACCCGGGACTCAAACCCAGAAAACCTCGTACAATAAGCTAGCATGCAATGCACTGCATTATGGAGATCTCATTCCGAGCATCAACTTCGGGTTTAATCTGTCTAATGTTTTCAATAAACCTAATATATTTAGAGGGCCATCATTTTGAAAATAAGTGGCAGAGACACTTAAAACATATGTTTACATGGCCTACAGTAGCACTACTTGTGTGAAGAATTTTGTTGTTCAGTTGCCAAAATATGACAAAAAAATTTATTTTCTTATTTGATGCTATTGTACAAAATTTCCAAAAAGAGGCTCTAAATACAATGCTTCTAATATATAATGTGTAAATACAAAATTTGGTTGAATTTGGATAAATTGTTTAATATATGTGGTAAACTTAACTAAATTATTTATTAACATTGTTGTCTGACCCATTCAAAATCATGAGAGTTTACATGGACTTCTGTAGCATTTTTAGTGGGCACGATTTGGTACAAATTAGTTAAATGTTCCAGTGTAACATTTGATGGGAATCTGTTGATTGGTCCTCGACATATGGCATAAAACCTCGATAATTTTCACATAGCGATCATACATGGAGAGCAAAAAAGTAATTTAGTAGCACATTCTATGACTGTATACTGCCTATATGCAAAGTTTACTTAAAATAGATTACATAACTTCGTAGATATAGCACACAAAACTAAAATGATTTTATAGCCACCATTCTGAAAATAAATCTCTCATACTTAAAAATACATATATTAATATGGCATACAACAGTACAACATTTTCACCAAATTTTGTACGAATATATTAATTGTTTTCCAAGACATGAGATGAAATCGTTATTTTTTATTGGGGGTATGATAAAAACGGCAGAGAAATGAGGCTCTGCATTGACATATTTGATGATTGTCATATATACTGCCAGCATACAAAGTATACCATTATACACTTCATGCCTGAAGTGCTATTTGTTTGCCAAATTTGGTAGGAATATGTGACATTTTTACGAAGATATGACAACTTTATTTATTTATACGGCACTATCTTCTAAAATGGCCAACAAAAGTGGTTATGTGTTAGTATATATGATTCTTCTAACACATACTTTCAGTATACAAGATTTGGTCAAAATTATTTACATGGTATAGCATATATAACAAATAAACCTAAAAAAATTTGTATGGCTGCCATTTTGAAAGTAAGTGTCCAACGTAATCAAAAACTATAAAAGTCAGGTGTCCTTACTAAGTAATATATGTGTACCACGTTTGGTAAAATTCGGCCAATGCATTCAAAAATTGAAAGGTGGCATGGGGGGAACGGGAGACGCACATTCACACACACAGTGATCTCGTAATCATAAGCCTTTCTTTCCTTCGGAAAAAACTAATTCAGGATTTGAACCCACACTGTCCCATACCTTACCATTCGTGCTACCAAGTCATTGTTTATTTCAAATGGGAAAATTGATGTATTATTTGTTTATCAAAAATTTGTAGCTTTAAATTGTATACCTTTCTTTTCCTTTACAGTTTATTTGGCAACATTAGGATTGTTGAAACAAATAGTACGTATGAATGCCACATTTAGTGCAGTTTAAACCTTCAAACCACGTGAAAACAAAATGAAATGCATAAAAACAGATTGAAAGACAATGTTCACGTTGTCTAGTAAAATAGTACCATAAAATATACAACTTACATTTAAAAAATACTTTATTAGCTTAAGCATTGTTAGTGCACGTTAACTGATCCATCAGTCAAAAGACAAATCTATGAAAACCTGTTTCAAAAATTTCAATTTTTGTATTCTTTAAGCATTATGTCAATTATAACTTATTACGATAAAACAACAATTCTTTGTGATGATAAATAAATAAGCGGGGCTTTGATCTACGACCCTTCTTGTTTTAATACAGGCCACTAACCACCTGAGCTACTGCTACAATTCATAGTGCCACGCAAATATTAATAAATACTAAATCCTGCAATACCGGTAACTATAATATGGTTTCTGAGATAATATGATGGGCAATTAATTTAACCATAAATTTTAAGTTGCAGACGAGTTGTTATAACATATGACTTAAATTATTATGATTAGTCACGTTTCCAACTACACAACAGTGTTCTACAAATCTTTTTGCATTCCTCGCATTGCTAGAAAAATGATTACTCAACGTTAAATAAAAGTAAATAAATGTGTACAAAACCGTTAGTTATATAATTTTAACATATATGTAATATATGTTTAATAACGTTAATGAATAGGTTCTGTTTCTTTAAATTAATAATTTTTCTCTAAGTTTGTCTTGTGTTTGTCTAGTGTGGAATATGTATGCAGTTGTATACTGTGAAATAAGCAACACAATATACATAACACACATCAAGAAGAACAACTATTTAAGTATAAACTTACATTTCAATAGTTGTTATCACGTCAAATGTATAGCCTACAAAGTAGGCGTACACATGCATGTACATGCGACAGTGGTTTTACATGTTTGTTTCAATCATACAAAAATATTTTCACCCTCTTTTATTGTGTCGCGAATACTGCGGACATTTCCTTTACTTTCGATAGGCACTTAAACGAAGCCTACGTTTATTATTACCCATTATTTTTTGTCAATCTTTATTTTATGTTTAGAACTTGGCAGGAGCGTAATTATTGTCAAATCAATATTGTAATTGTGAAAATTTTGTAAGATGCAGCAATATGAAATTGCAAAAAATAACTGATTCATTCAAATATGTAAAACTAGTTTTATTTCATTGTGCAGACATATAAAACAAACTTAAGGCCTCTCTCGAACCCCAAAAATTGTCTCTTTCAAATCCTTATTGCAGTGATACGATTATGTTAAAGGGTTTAATAACGTCCCCCACCACTCTGCTGGCCTGTACATAATGTGTGCAACTTGTGAGAAGCGCTCAGTCAAGAGAAGGCAGTCAGACAGGAAGGCTGTGTCACTTTGGTGTCTGATTGTGCTGTGTGATATGTGCGTGTATGAGACTATCCCCTCTTTCCCTTCCTCCACAGCAGTGTTGCCACGCCGTCTGTCGCTCTTGTGGTGTGCTTTCACACTAGTCAGTCTGCATTACTGCACTTTGTAATCAGGTTATTTTTGCAAACTTATCTTAATGTACTTATGTAATATAAATATAGGTGAAACAAGAGTGTCTTGGAAAAGTGCTTTTAGTTTCCTCGGCAACTAAAACTTCATTCACGAATTGAAATAGTTGATTATAGGAGTTGGTGTAGCAAGAGTTTACATACAGTGTAGAAATTGTGTAGATAATGAAACTTCAGTCTTCAAAAGAAATAAATTTAAACACCTTAAAAAATAAGCTATGAAAACTAAAGGACTTAAATATAAATACTAAAAAATAATTCCAAATTAATTTTTTGTATAACATTATAACAAACAATCCAGGGGTCAGAGCACAAATTATAAAAAAAAAATAGCTGATTTAGTAACCACAGATCATAAAAAAAAGTAACCAGTTTAGTGACTTATTTTCTATCATATATTCTTGAAGGAAGTTTCGATATACGCTTCAAAAACTTGTAAATATTATAATGATGCAATATTATTAATTATCAGAATAAGCAGTTCATTTTCTTTCATTTAACGGGGCTTCGTAATATTGTATCGGGATTTGAAATTAAAGCGGTGCGAGTTCGTTTATCGTGGTATAATGTTTATCAACCGTACGTTTGCCGTTTCGGGAAATCTTAGTTTTTGTTATGCGTCAACAGAAGCTTTCCGAACTGCGTCAACAGTCTGTGTTCTAGAAGGTTTGGATAATCTTTTACCTATGACGCAGTTCAAAGGGCTACGCAGTTCGATATGGCGTGGCGACACACTCTATGCCCATATTTGGTAACGGTTGGTGGCACCCTGGGGTGAGAAAGGGAGGGGGGGGGAGCCACGAGAGATAAAAATCCTGGATGAATACCACCCGGGAGAAATGTGACAACAAGCAGCCAAGGAAGACTCATCGTGCGTGATGAATACCACCCGGGAGAAATGTGACAACAAGCAGCCAAGGAAGACTCATCGTGCGTGATGAATATCGCCCACACCAGCAAGCAACCGCGATCGCTAAAGCTTTCAACTTCATTCTTTTTCGGCATATACTTAATTCTAATAATCTAATAAATTCTTTCCGCTGGTGTGGGGGGTTGATAGGGTGCCAGGAGGGAACTGACGTCCCTCCTGCCTTCGTAAATTTTTCTTGCAATGTAAGTTTTAATGACGTAAATAATCAATAAACCACTGCGGCGCTGCTATTTTNAGCCAAGGAAGACTCATCGTGCGTGATGAATATCGCCCACACCAGCAAGCAACCGCGATCGCTAAAGCTTTCAACTTCATTCTTTTTCGGCATATACTTAATTCTAATAATCTAATAAATTCTTTCCGCTGGTGTGGGGGGTTGATAGGGTGCCAGGAGGGAACTGACGTCCCTCCTGCCTTCGTAAATTTTTCTTGCAATGTAAGTTTTAATGACGTAAATAATCAATAAACCACTGCGGCGCTGCTATTTTTTCTGTTTGTCTGTGAACTGTTTCAATTGATTGATAAATAAAAGTATAGAACAAATAAACAGAAACTTGACATTATTTGTTTGGCGCCTTTAAAGTTTCATGTTGCTACCAACTGAGCTAACCGAGTTTTAATTTCCAGTCGTCATACCTTGACGTGGAATGTTACAATATAATACATTAGTGCATCATTCCCCTTAAATATTTTGAACAGTTTTTGAGAGGCATTCTAAATTTAGACATTCGTATCATCCAAAGTATGCGAAGTAACTGTCAATCTTAATACTAACCCTTTTTCCTCAGGTGTGCGAGACTAGTCCATGAAAATCGACGAAACCTGACCTGCAGATGAATACAAAGATCTCCAATACAGCGACAATGATGTGTAAATTATGTAATTGCAGAGGATTTGAAAAAAAAAAAATTAAGGATGCCCACAAATAATGTTGAGAGCCAATTTTACAGGTTCACGTTAAACTTTTCGTAACTTATTCTCCAAATTAAGATGACGGCTTTAACGACGCTGACTTCCATTTTACAGTCACTCTTCACTCTCTTCGTTAAATTACAAAAGGGTGTATTCTTTTTCATTGTAACTCAACTTTATATAACATGTATTCTTATTGGTTAGTAGAACATGTTCTCTATGACCTGTTATTTTTTCTATGTTGTGGTAGTTTAGGAGGGAATAGGTTATAGTAATGAAGCTGTCAGAAGAATGTTTGCTGGTTGATTAACCAGCCAAAAAAAGAAACCATTGAAAACAATCAAACAGATGCCATAACACGGCATGGAAAAAGTAAAGCCTGGGACAAAGTAACAGATTTTGAGTTCTAAAAAATTTGGTATGAATTTACTATAAAATATAAACCATTCCTCAAAAATTTTTTACACCTCGCAAATATTTTGGTGGTGGAAAATTTATAACAGCCAAATGTTTATTCCCAAAGCGGTCTTCTACCAAAGTCAGTCACATTGAAAATTAATTGCTTTCATGTAGGAATGAAACAATTTTTTTTTTTGTATTTTGTAATATTTATTACAACTTTCATTTAGGTATTGCAAAAGTTATTTTGGTATAATCCTTATAAACAATATTTATGCTCAAAACTTCACTCAAACCTGTTAAAACTCACGACGACAACTTTGGGTGACAATTAGTTGATGAGGACTTAAAAGTGAACATTAAATTAACAGGAACCTGTAAAAGACACTAATGAATGGATCACACTTAATGTTCTCGTTAAAGTTTTAACGGGAAGTTTAACACGAATCTGAATACAGTCAACTCTCGTACTGTATCCACAGTTCATTTTCAGTGGTCCCATGCAAAACACCTCTATAAATAAGGATAAAGCTAACCGCTAGCATCGTTTATCGGATGTTGCGTCAATTGAGATATTTTTCAGTCTCATCACCTAAGATTTCCTGCAACAATCTTTTTAAGCTGGTTGTTTATGCAAATGTTTAATAACTGGGTGTGAAATACGTCACACACGCCACCTATCATCACCAGAATTTCAAAGCAAATGGTTTCACCTGAAATTGTTAATGCAGTACATTTTAACAAGGAATTATTATTTGCAAAAATGTTTTCTTTTGTGATCAAAGGTCATTTTTTCCCGTAAAGTTGGTGTTTCATTGTATCTGGCGTAAAATCAACATGATTTCAAAACATATTAATTTAACTCACTGGACAGCATCTTTGTGAATAAAATTATATGCCAAAAATCATATACTTGACCTTTCTTTGTCGTCAAAAATTGTTTGAACATCAAGCGACTTGAATTACCAAGAGTAAAGTTCCTTTTCAGTAACATCCTGCAGGGAAATCGGAGGACTTATATTAACTTATTTCAATAGATACATGTCTTTTGAATAAACTGATAAAATGTAAGGGCATTTTTGACACCTTTGGTTGTCTAATATTGGGTAAGCACCGAGCCAGAATGCAGTGTAACTCGCGCCAGGGAAAATCAGAGGACGTGGTTTTGAATGATTAATTATTAAAGACCTTCGAGAAATAAATTTTCATTACCTTATTTAAACATTTCTGTCCCAAAATTAAAAGTTTTTTTTGCAGTGAAATATAATTACTTACTTTAAAAGAGAGACATTTGCCATGCGCGCAAGATGTTGAACATATAGCGGTGTGGAGGGGCATTCCGCCTGCCGCGCTGCTGTGAACACACTGACCAATCTATAATCTCCCCATGCGATCTCAGCTGATCGAGTGCGTGCGGGACATTAGAAATTTGCCTTGCATTCTGTCTCATATTATTTTCATTTTCAGAGGGTTTGAAAGTTTTAGGTCGGCTTGCATTTGGTGTTCAATTACATTCAATTATATACAGTATTTTGAGATGTTATATTCTTTATTTAAATAAGTTGAGGTGAAATGTTTTTTTTATGTATTATTTACTAATACAGTAATACTTTTTTTTAAATTCCCATTTTTACAGTGTTTATTACAAACACTGTAAAAACAGTGTTTGTAAAACAAATACAAATCCTACTTCTCTCAACCTCCCCCCTCCTTTCCTTATCTTAATTGAAATCTTGGATATACCAATAAAATATCACAACAGAAATATTACGCCTGGAAATGATTTTACAACCACACGAAAAGCTAGTATTTTGTGGAAATTTCTCTAAAAAGTGGGGCGTTGATTTTTTAACCATGTTACAAGTCTAAGTCATCTGTCGTTCTGGTGGAAAACGGGGTTTACTCAGCCCACTTGAAACAAGCAAGAAAAAAGAATGCACAGTTTGTGGTGGTACATTTTTTTATTTTTTGAACATAAAGCAATGCACCAAACCTTTTATTGATTAAGCGCATGCCAATACCTAGGCCTACGCCCACTGATTCTGATAAATCTATATTACAAAACAATTAAAAATATATGTTAATGTCTTACACAAAATAGTAGTTATAAAGGAGAATAACAATATTATAAGAAAAACTATACGAATAATTAAAACTAACAGATATGTACTTTTAAAATTAAATAGAAATGGAAATCACAAATATCAATGTCTGTGTACTTGTGCACATTGCTAGCCAAACAAACCAATTTCACTGACCATTATGCCGGCCAGTACATTTGTCAGGAAGGCAAGGAAGCTGCTTCATAGCAAGGTAACCCCAAACTCAACTACTTTTTTGATAAGGAAATATGTTATTACAAACTTTCATTTTGCAAGAAATAATACAATTATATGTTTCTACTGGCATTAGTGAGAAATTTTTATTTGGAACAAAGTTTTGAATTTAGATGCAATATTGAATGCTATAAAGCGCAAAGGCTGCACTTACTACTTATAAGCGACACAAAGGAAGACATGTTTTTTGCCACAGTGGCAAGAAAAACCACTCGACACTGCTGAAACCATAAATACCTACTATTATAACAATCATCATTCTGGATTTGCCATGCTGACATTGATTGGAAATAACTGGAATGTGACTATTCTATCTGCTGCAAAAAAAAATCTCTAAAGTTAATTTAAGAGCAATGCATTTATAAATACCACAAAATAGGCAAATATTCTTTAAGAGACAAAGCCAGGGCAGCATTTGCCTCCCCCCTCTCTGGATCCGCCCCTGTAAGAGCTACCGTGATAGCTGAAACAAAATACCTGTAAATGTGACATTCCATAGGGAAGTGCAATTCCGTTTGTAGCTACTTAACTCCTTAAAGCCACGTCTTACATTTATATAGGAAAAGAAGCAAACAACATTTTTATAGCGAGCAGAAGGCATATCAATTAAAAATTAATAATAAAAATTAGTTAGTATTTCATGTATGTGTATAAATGAATATATTAAAACACTTGTTTTTAAAAATCTATGTTATAAGGTTTGCACTTTTAGATATAGAATATATCTGAAATTCTAATTTAGTATCTTTATAATTATTTTGGACTCTTACCTTTAACAAACTACCAAAAAAAATTATGTTGTAATTTTTTTTACTTCCCATTAAAATTCTTTTCAAATCAATTTTCATTGCATTATAGATGAAACATGTTGCAATTACAGATTATTTTGTGAAACCAATATACACGATTATCAATTAACTGAGTTATCATTACTGCTTAGCCACAGAATTGTTTTTACAACTAAATCGCTTATAAAACTGTTTTTTTTTACAAAGAAATGTTATTCCATATTATTCAGTTATGAATTAGGTATTTCATGTTTCAATTATTTCAGTTGATTTAGAATTAAAATATTATTGCAGATTGTGTGTATATTTTCATATATGTAGCCATATTATTAAAATTTTTAAATAACCATGTAGAACATATTTGTTAATTAGTAGACCCCATAAAATGGTCATTCTATTATATTTAACCACTCTAAATTCTGTGGCTGTCGAAATGTACTCTTACAAACTTAGGTTTCAGCTAGGCTACTAACAGATTCAGTCCAATCAGTCGTTGAGGGACTTTTCATTCAAATTCATGTTCCTGCAGGGAATAGAACCCACGCCAACTGACTGCGATAGTGTACTGTCGCATGATGCAAGGCTGGTAATTGAGCAACAGAAAGGTGTTCAAATATTTATATTTCTTTCGTATAGACCTAATGATGAAAATATATAGAGTTTGATGTACTCATGACTCGATGCCTGATAATTCACCTTGACTAAAAAATCCTCCAAACTTAGTCCATTAAGTCAAAACCAGGCCACTCGCAACAAGGCAAACTTATAAAATTACTTTCCCTTCTGTACATTTCAAATGATTTCATCCCCCATCTCTCTCTTTCGACAAAAAAAAATGCATCTTACTTTTTACATTACAACTTTTCAGGAATTGTGCAGAAACGTTTAGTAAATATGTTTTTCTTAAATTGTTTTAGCCCATGTTAAAAAAAAATGACCTGTTTGTAATGACAAGGAAGAAACTGTGTGTGAATTTCTTCTTTATGTTGGGGCAGATGAAAACCAACTTAATAAACAGATACTTTAAAGCCAAATAAATACACTAGCATTTTCTGTTATGTAGTCAACCGCCCCCTTAAGAAATGGTTACAAGACTTGAATAGATTTCAAAATTTTTTCTGATGAAGCAGAAATGCAAAGGCCACATCTTTAGGGATCACCATGGCACACCATAACTAACCTGACTTCTCTGTCTCTAGGGAAATGCACTGCCAGGACCGGGAGAGGAGTGTGTCCGCTCCTGCTTTCTTTAGTAAAGAAAATATTTCCAATGAAACTGTTAACTTGTAAAGAGTTGTTGCCGTTGTATTGTGCTATGATGACAAGTTCGATTACTGTGATTAACAAGTCTCTTATTTAGTGTGTAATTTTGCTATTTGCATATTAATATTACGTATTTGTTCTATTCCAAATTTTTTAGCATGAGCAGCTAGGCGAGTAATGAAAATAACATTATTTTACTAACGAGTTAAATTCTATTTGAGAAAGCACCTTGGTCGGAGTTCACCCTGCATCATGTTGCACAGATTCAGCAACATTTTTTGGCTGCGTTAATCAATTATACATCTTATTCAGTGTAAGTCCCAACAGATGGAGGATAAGAACACAAAAAACAGCATTTTCCTTACACAGAGAATCTGACCAAGGTGAAGTTCAAGAAAAAAAAAAGCTGTCTATAGCGAGACAACTTCAAAGTGTCCTGGAAGCTTTAGACAAACTTCTTGACCCACAAGGAGACAATAACTTAACAAATAAAGCTAGTGATGGCCCGATACTGAAAAAATCCGATACCAATGAAGGTTCCGGTATTTAGGATTTTACCGATCAGATACCTGTAAACAGATATTTTCATTTATCATACTGTAAGCAGATATTTGTCACTAAAGTGGATGACAGAAAACTGCTGCCTGGAAAAGGTTTGTTTGCAATAAGCTAATTAGACTTGCTGTTAAGTGAGATTTACTTTATGCCCGGTACATCAAAGCAGCAAAAAAAATAGTTTAACATTACACAAAATTATAGCTCACTACAACATATTACAAAACTAAGTTAAAGTTGCAAGTAGGTCGCTAGTCTATAATGTATTCACGGTAACTTCAAGATTTTCTGAAGCCCTGCTAAAGATCTACTTTCCAGCCCATTTCGTATCCTTCTGCCATGGGTAAACAAACATTGCCATGTGGCAGTCACATGGCAATGTTTACATGCAATGTTTACATTCCACTGTTTGTGAGTACATGTGTTCGTACATGCACGTACCCATCATAAAAGTAATGTATATATTATTAATGGATATTCCACAAGCGTAAAGTTTTTAATCTTGAGGATTTCACACAAAAGAATATGTGATGCAAACGAAAAACATTTCATTATATAAACCCAAAATGTGAGNAAGTGATAAATTAACAATTACATTAAAACTTTAGAACTATTTCCTCTCTTTGTGCTGGCAACCTAACGGCATAACTGTATCCGCGCTCGCCGCTGTTTGTAATGTTATATGCATGTGGCTAACGGCTAGGGTGATTTTTCAAAGGTTCTTTTCAAAAGTATCGAAGATACCGTGAATGGATTATACAAAAAATATGTAAAGGGACAGGAATTAAAACTAAGCTAACAAGCCATGATCATTAAGTGAAAAATAGTAAATAGCGATGGGCATGTGCATTATAATTTGTTTTTATCGTATAATATTGTTTTTGCCAGTAAAATTGCAGTGGCCATCTCAAATTCTTTATCATCTTTTTTTTTTATTATTCCACATTGACATTTAAAATTAATAATTTCTTTTTAGTTGCATCGCTGCAGCCTGATGTTAAGAGTTGAGAAAATTAAGGGTGCAGCAGAGGAGAGAAAATACTGAGGTTCGAATGGCCATTACCGATGTGCCGATATTTTAGTACCCATCTCCGATAATGGTAAATGTACCGATAATACCAATATCCGATATCGGTTATCAGTTATCGGCTATCGGGCCATCACTAAATGAAGCCCATTCAGAAGCAATAGGTTTGCATGATTATTTTTCTTACTTAAAGAGTCTTTAACTTTCATCCATTTGGATCAAAATCCTTAAGTGTTTTAATTAACAAAATCTTATTTTGCAATCATGAACACTACCAGGAGAAAATGTTAACAAGCTATCAAAAGAAATGCAAATGTTACGAGATAATTGGGCTAAAACTCTATCCGAATGTAAGGTGGTCGCAGCTGCTGTGGACATTTCAACTGAGCTTAAAGAAGGGCAGACTAAAACCAGGGGATAAAAAAGAAAACAAACCTATGATCAGCGGTTAGCCCACAAGATTGTTTAAAAGAGATTTAGTTTTACCCATTTTAGACATGATCACATCTCAAGTGAATCAAAGATTCAAATGTCTGAACAAAATTTGACATTTTTGCCCTCTTCATAATTTTTAAATTTTGATCACCAATGGAATCAAGGAAAATTGTAACTTTCTCCTTGACAAATATCCAAAGGTCTTCGCTTCACATCTTCACTAGCAGATGAAATAGTTTACCTGTAAATACTTTTCAAGTGCATGTTTAGAGTGCTTGATTATGTTCATTTCTTCTAAACTACTAAATAATATTTATAATCTTCACTTGAAGGGAGTTCTCCCTAAAGTTTGTTTAAGGTTAAGAAGTGTTTTCTCTCTACCTGCAACCGTTGCAGAAGGTGAATGCTTATTTAGCAATCTGACACTAGTAAAAAAACTTCTTAAGGTTGGCAATGCTGAAGATGTACTGAATGGTTTGACAATGCTTTCAGTTGAGCATCAATTGGCCAACAATAATAATTTTGATAATGATATTAGAGATTTTGCCAATATTAAAGTCAGACGTTTGATAATTCAAACATCAAAACCAATTAACTAAATTTTATACTTTTCAAAACAAATGTTTAGTTCAGTTAGTTGAAGGTTTTTATTTGGTTTTGTCAAATGATATTTACTCAATTTAAATTATTTACACATATGTACTTACACAATATTCATATGAAGCTCACCAAAACATTAAAATGTTTGTCAGCATTAGGTTTTGTCCATTTTTGTTTTTTAAATTAATTTTTATATACCTTATTTTAATATAATTTTGTATAGAATTGCAATAATTTAGATTAATGTTGAATGAGTAATGTTAAATTATGATATCGCAAAAAACTCTGGAATAGATTTTCATTTTTATTTGTAAAATTATACAAAAATAAACAAAAATTTAACAATAAGATTTTTTATTTGTACTCTTGAAAAATATGTAATTTTAATTTAGTCAGGCTCTTAGAAAACAGCCTATGAATTTCACAAATACTCAGTATAAAAAAAAATATTTTGTTTTGTAGAGGTTAATGTTTTTGCCTCTGATGTCATAAACCACAATATAAATATAAAAAGATAAAAGGATTTAAGAAAAAGGGGGAGAAAAAAGATTGGGTTTAAGTGGAGGAAAAGGCCCGTGAGGGGCCCCAAAATTTCTGTCGATGATCCTGGCGATGAGCATGTAAAGGGACAAGCGGCAACTAAAGTGACCAGCGGGAGTGAAGTCGACGGACTGCGAGCCTTGTTGCTGTGAAAACAGAGACTGGCAGGCAGGACTATTGGACTGGATGCGTGAATGTAACATGTTTGGAATGATGGCAATAGACAGATTGAATATGTGTAAATAAGTGTGAATTAAGGGACTAATCAATATAGACACTTTGATAATGACTAATTAGAATTGACACATTAAATATTGTGCTCACTGAGAATAACAAGAGTAATAGTGGTGATAGCTAGTTTAAAGTTGCAAACAACAGCTGTGTAAATAAATTAAAACCTAAATTTAGTTCTTTCATTTTTATTAAGAACTCCATACCTCAAAAAAATGAATACATCTTTCTAACATCTTGTAACAGTATATTACTTTCATCTTTGTAAAGCTGCCACTTCATAATACTGTCCCCTTGTATGCAAGATCAAATTAATTAGTTTTAAAATGTGATGTTAGTGAAGTTATACTTCATTAACTTACTAATATTTTCAAAAAAGAATTTAATAGTTAACAATTTTGCACGGATTTCTGTGAGTGTGGCACACATCACAGAAAAGGAAAGCTTAATCTGTAGGTGACAAATAAAGTAACTCATCCTGCTAAATAAAACCAAGCTAAAGATTTTTTTACGAGACAAAATAATTGTTCTCTGTATTTGCTATGATCCCAGGTTCTCGCTTCTTCTCTCCCGCTATCTCATTTCTCCACTACCACTTCAGTCATTTCAATGTCAGCAGACAAGACAATTCCTACCATCTACCCATTCTACATTTTCCGCATACTGCTGGAAAATGCTCATCTCACAGCGAGGTCATTCCCTATTCTGAGAATTGAAGAGTAGCAGTTCAACATTTGGGACAAAACAGTAGAAGTTGAGCAGCTCTCTCTCTCTCTCTCTCTCTCTATACTGTTATTCCCTAGATGTCCCTAAACAGTAGCATCAGAGGAAGAGTAGTTCAACTCCCTCTAACAGGCAACATGCACAGATCTTGTTCCAAGCATGGGTAACCCAAAGATCAGTGGAGGTCTGTGACTCACTCATTCCTCTGGCAATAAGGGTAGTAAATTACAGACTGCAACATTTATGGCAGTTCCACAAACAATTTTTAATGAGACACAAAAATTGTACTTAAAAAACAAAATGTAGACATTTTAACTGTTTTAAAGAGAAATTTCTTGTGGTACTTCAAATTAAATTGGGNGTAAATTACAGACTGCAACATTTATGGCAGTTCCACAAACAATTTTTAATGAGACACAAAAATTGTACTTAAAAAAACAAAATGTAGACATTTTAACTGTTTTAAAGAGAAATTTCTTGTGGTACTTCAAATTAAATTGTGGATAACGAACAATAGAAATGGGAGTAATGCATGTCATTCCACAGTAATCATGGCAAATGATATGGTCTGCTGATGNGGATAACGAACAATAGAAATGGGAGTAATGCATGTCATTCCACAGTAATCATGGCAAATGATATGGTCTGCTGATGAAATGACTTACCATCCAAGGTGTTTTGCAGTTCCAAGACCTGAGATATTAGACGGGCCTTTTCCTCCTGCTCATCAGGACTGATGTCTGGATCCAAACCTGCAAAACCATACCATGAAGTTCCACTACCACTATTTGACACAACGATCAACACCAACTTCATGTATCTACAGCAGGGACTGTACCTTTCAAAACAAGCTGTAATGATGCAGTAATAATAATTATTGGGATATGTGGTTCATTTTCTTTCGTTTTGCGAAGTTTTGTAATATTTTATTTAGATTCAAAGTTATTGCCATGGTATAATGTTTTTCGGTCATACGTCTGCTTTTTCGGAAACCTTAGTTTTTGCTCGCGTCAGCATTTGTAAATAGAAGCTTTCCAACATCGGTAAACAGTTTTTCCTTCTAGAAACTACTACTTAGCAGTTCGACATGGCGTGGGGAAAGGGATTCCGGCCCATGCCATGCCCTTATTTGGTCACATTTTTAAGACCCTGGGGCTAGGAGTAGGGGTAGGTAAAGGACGACAAATACCCTATGTGCCTACCGCCGCCTACTAGCAGAACAGTACACAGAATCAGTAGTCAACTCGGAAAGGACGCGTCGAGCGTGGCAAATATCGCCCCCAATGGCAAACTTTATCGTGCTGGATTATTACCGCCGGTGTGGGAGGTCGCTGCCTTTGAATTTTCCTCTTGCAAAGCAAGCTTTAAATGAAGTGATAAATAATGCATAATTAATTAACTACTGTGGCACTGCTCTTTGCTTATTTGTCTGGTGAAACTAACGGTTCNCTATCGCCGCCCGCTAGCAGAACAGTACACAGAATCAGTAGTCAACCAGTATTCGGAAAGGACGCGTCGAGCGTGGCAAATATCCCCCACACCGGCAAACTTTATCGTGCTGAATTATTACCGCCGGTGTGGGAGGTTGCTGCCTTTGAATTTACCTCTTGCAAAGCAAGCTTTAAATGGAGTGATAAATAATGCATAATTAATTAACTACTGTGGCACTGCTCTTTGCTTATTTGTCTGGTGAAACTAACGGTTCATGACTCTGCATACTTGAAGATTGTATGTGAACTGGTTCGTGTGAATGTTAAATAAAAGTAAAGAGTAACTTTTTTTTTTTTTTTCATGTCTCTACCGATTGAGCGAACCAAGCTGTAATTTCCAGCCACCACTTCCGAAGGCTGCCACGTTACAAACATGGCGGCCCAGACGTGGAGCAACGTTACAAAGCAGAGAAAATATCTAACTGAAGACAGGGAACACACACCAGAACAAGCAATCACTTCTTAATTCCCCAACAAATGTGATGAACTATGCCCTTGAGCGGTCAGAGAACTTTTCTGTTTGCCTGGAAACACTCCAGTGTTTCTAGAGTAGACTGGATTACAATCTGAACACAGCAGGTGTACTCAATGGGGGATGGAGTTGCAGCAGCCCATCTCTAGGCAGTNCTGCCACGTTACAAACATGGCGGCCCAGACGTGGAGCAACGTTACAAAGCAGAGAAAATATCTAACTGAAGACAGAGAACACAAGGTATAAGATTTCCAGATCAATCTTACACACACCAGAACAAGCAATCACTTCTTAATTCCCCAACAAATGTGATGAACTATGCCCTTGAGGGGTCAGAGAACTTTTCTGAATGCCTGGAAACACTCCAGTGTTTCTAGAATAGACTGGATTACAATCTGAACACAGCAGGTGTACTCAATGGGGGATGGAGTTGCAGCAGCCCATCTCTAGGCAGTGCCTACCCCCAGCAGGTGTACTCAATGGGGGATGGAGTTGCAGCAGCCCATCTCTAGGCAGTGCCTACCCCCAGCAGGTGCACCACATCGCACGGTAAAGAACTTCCCTGCCCTCCTCCCATTACTCCAACAGGGTATGTAAGAACATACTTGCCATGCTAATGACACTGCACTCTTTGCATCTCACCGGAAAACTTCTAGGCGACAACGGACAAATGGAGACGGCAAAGAGCGACGAATAGTGTGTTACTATGACAAGATCTGTGTTCAACAGCTGGGAGGCAAGTAGGCATTGCACAATAAGCATGTCACCTGGCACTTTTCTAAGTCATAGCCAAGTTGGTGTTATGACCAAGTCCTCTTCACATACACGCCTTGTCTTCTTGTCAAGGTGAGTGATTCAGAAACCAAGTCAAATGTATGCTCCACAGTTACCGTCCACGACAACTCGCTACGGTAGTGAAGTTTTCACAGGGCAGTTAAGTTACAAGCCACATTGGTTACTCTAGCACTGCGACAGAATTGGCATTAACCAAGAAAAGTCCAGGGTCCATGTCCTTGCTAACAGGACTGGATTTCTCATTGGGCCGACTAGACCCAGGCCTCGAGCAGCACTTCACGGGGTGGCGTGACATGACAGGCAAAAAATATGTATCAGTGTTCTTTGTATAGCTGTGTGCTAAAATAGAATGTATATCAATATTAAAATTAATTAAATAAAAGTAGCTGGTGAGTGTTTGGGAGGCATTGTTTGATGACATTAATAGAAGTTCTTGTTGCTGTGATACCCGCCAGTGCCAGCTTCCAGTTTATACTTATCAGGGTATGGAGTATTTGTCTAGTAGATCTTCCTTGAGTTTCAGGTTTTCAAGTTTCGCTCCACTAGTACCTGACAAGTGATACTTTGTTTCCAGTTCTAACAAAAGATTTATTTATTGCAACACAAATACAGGTGCAAGGTTTTTGATTCGTGATTAAAAAGTTTTATTGATGCTGAAAACGGAATGCGGCATGCAAAGTAAATGCTTGTGGCCAGATATTAAAATGGAAATTAATACACGTGACAGCGAATAAGTACAAATGATTTAGTACATTATAATTTTATTACCAATGAGAGCTATAATAATTACAAATTTTATTTCAGGTCAAAGAAAAATCAGTTTACTGTCGTAAATACATTTACCTAATTAACTTAAAACACATAATTTCACTTAAAGGAAAATGCTCATAGACATGAAAACTAAAGATAATTGAAATATCAGTATTGGTGAAAAGTACTTAAAAAATGCTGTCACTGGCAATCATCCTGTGTCCAAATAGCTGTTTATTATAAGGACAGGATGAAGGCGTGGTACACTGACAGACTTGTCTAGCACGTCCAACATTTCCTCACGATTTGCAATAGTACTTTATGTGGTGGAAGTGGCAGATGTTGCCAATGGCTGGTGTGTTCANTGGTGATGTGTTTGTTTAAATTTAGTTTTAGAAGATTCCGAGGATGCACTAGTGTAGTGGCTAGCTCACCTCCCACTAAGGCGGGGTCAATCCTGGATCTTAGCGTGTGGGGGAAGTGGCAGATGTTGCCAATGGCTGGTGTGTTCACAGGGTGCTCCCGTTTCTCCCACTGTTACATTCCATCTCTCCTCCACATGCACGACACTTTACCCTCACTAGGACTGAATACAGCTGTTTATCACTGCTATCTCAACATTAGAGCCATACTTTTATATTTTAAAAACATTTATCTTATTAAAATGTACCTTGGACACATTAAAACTAGCAGTAGCAGAGGAATTTTGAAAGCACATATTCAATGCAGTTAGCACCAAACTGCAGTCAGTAAACAGATTTAGGACAAGTAGTTATTAACAACAGTTTTCTGTATGACTTTTATGCAAATTTAAGAGAAACAGGAATATTTTACCATTATGAACATGTAGTAAGTCCTTCAGATGCTTACAAATGTACAAACTTGATGAAGGGAGGGTAAAAAGAGACACACAGGTTTGATGAGACCAAGGACTGAGAACTAAACTTCAAAACAGGACGAGATAATTTTCGTGGATAATGGGTGGAGAGATTTGGACGGCTCTGAACATCAGGGTCTTGAGAGCCAATGGGGGTGAAGCGAGGTGAGTATGGAACAGTGCCGGAATGCAAGGGGAAATGGGAGATCCCAGAGAAAATCCCTTCAACCAGCACAATTCCTACTATAATGCCTCAATAACCGTTAATTATTCTTGTCACAGTTATCTCAGTTTATTTTTGCAATGTGCATGTTAAAGTAATACTTATTTGTTTTATTTATTATTTGTTTGTGCCAGATATTTTTTATTTACTCCAGTTCTAATTCATATTATTAATTGCAAGTGGTTTTAACTACAGAAAACATATTTTTACGTAATTATGATTGCAAATTTTTCCGTTTTCATTCACAAAAAGATTTTTTTTGTGAACCGCTTTGCATAGAGGAATTTGTTGATTGGTTGCTAAGGTAACACAAGACATGTGTAAGATATGATGTCGCCGTCTCGTGATTGGCGCAATGTTTAAAGGTGTCATTTTAAATATGCTGTTTTTAAGGTTTTTAGCCATCTTGGTTTTCCCATCAGGCAGGCAATGACCTAGTGAGTCATCAGCCTGAGAGATATTTTATTTTGCTGGTTAACTGGCACAGTCCTGTACAGAAATCAGATTGCCCATAGGGCGAAGACGCACAGTTTCTGAAGACTAATAATTTAAGTCTGCATGCGCTACCTCCACGGATTATATTTAAAGCCAAGTTTGAGCTACCGCGATTGCGTGTGGTACGGCAAAGACACTAGTGAGGGAAGACTAAGGCCCACGACCAGCGGAACCAGCTACGGAAGATACCAAGAGATGTTACAGCGATCAAGATTTATTTTAAGCTAAGTATACTGAATTTTTTACAGAGACTACGCCGGAAACTTATTAATGATTTTTGAGAAACTAATCTGGCTTACGTTACACCATCTTAGAGCACATTTTAGTTAAAGTTGCTCTACCTATATGCCTGTGGAGCCCTCAAATGAGTTCCCATGTTCTCCCAACTAAGTTGGTGTAAGATTATTTATTAATTTAATTTACACATTTTAAAATAATTTAAAAGACCTGGAGGGACTTTGTTACATTTTCAATTGCAAGTAAGAAATAAGTACAAGAGGTCTACACCCATTGTTACGGCCACACAAAGCATAGTAAATTTTAAAATCAATAACGAGCTGCTACATAATGCTTAGAATTTGCACAGATATTCATTTAATTCATAATGTTTCAACCAAAATATTAATTTTGCATTAAATCAAATTTATCTCCACTCAAATATCTGTGAGTAATGTTTTGGTCAGTAGCTAATGGTAGCTTGATTTTTATTTCTTCCTAGTGACTCTTGTGTGTTGTTCACAGCCTACGGAGACCGGCTGGGGTAATAGTTCCTGAACAACAAACCTCTTTGGTATGATGCATACTGTGGTAAGATCAATCTGGTGTTTTTGGTATGTTACGTTACGTTCTCTGTCTACTACACTATTACAGCACGTGCAAAAACCCGGGAGCGACCCTGCCGGGTAGGAGAGTAGTTTGACCACTATACCACCGCTGCCCCCAGTTAATTTTTGTGTTGGTATATATAATGACATTGATAGACTTAGATAAGAGCTGTTAATGCAGTGTGCATAATAAAGCTTCTTATTACGAGAATGACCTTGAGCTATCCAATGGGCATCCAAACATCAAGGAAATGGCAACATGACAAAATGATGCAAATTTCTACGCCAAGAAGGTTTTTTTAAATGTATACAAATGTAAGCATACCATTCATAGTATTACTTAGTGCTTCATTGACCAACCTATTCAGCCGAATGCACATTTTCTATTCTACGGCATGTGAGAAACTACATTCATTTGTAAAAAAAAATGATCACCATGAACGAATTGTGCGCGTACAACGGTTGCCACACAGTATCGTCATAACCCGGCATGTGTTCCATTTGTGTTTAATGCGGTTTGCTTGCATGGAGGATGTGCCGGTAGGGGTAATACATGTCCCTCCATTCATAGCTGCAAAACACTGAATAAGATCTTAGGTCTAGCAATGTGAGTTACAGAGCAAATTTCAGTGAAAAACATGCAGCATGCTCTGAAGGCGCATTCAACAAGAAGGCCAGCTGCGTGAGTTTGAGAGGGGCTGTATCGTTGGCCTCTAAGGTTGGTTGGACATTTCTCGCCACATGAATAGTTCTACTTGCAGTGGGATCAGATCAGGAAGGTACACACACCTGTTGAGAAGGCTCGGACTGACCTNTCAAGAGGCAGGTTGGACATTTGTCGCCACATGAATAGTTCTACTTGCAGTGGGATCAGATCAGGAAGGTACACACATCTCCCATTATGACCTGAGCATCACCTAGCACGTGTAACCTTAATGTTTGGAATCCATGAGTGGTCGTACATAACCACCAGAGGTATCATTTTATTCTAACGACATCTGAATGCTAAAATGTCATATTCCCAAGAGAAGCAATCAAAAACTTACTGTTGTCGCAGAAATTGGTGAAAAATGAAGTCTCATGTATATACCTGCAGTATCATTTCATTTGGAAAACGTCTCCCCATTGAATAAAATTAATATGTCATTTAAAAAATGCACACTTTTTTGCACCAAAGACAAGTTACTTTATGTGAAAAACTATACTTTCATTATTATGGGGGTTAATTGGCATGTCCCCATTTTACAGCTGTATAGTGGTCTGTCTTCCACAAAAGTTATAAAACAAGAAGTTGCTGATATACCTATCCTCAACATGGGTACAATTAATTTTTAAATAAGTTCTTGAAAACTGAGTTGGTAGGTAAGACTCACATCTCACTGAAAGCATTATCATTAAAGATTAAACCAGAAATATGTATATGCAACACTAGTGAAACAATTACAAACACAAGTGCCTTACCCAGGACTTGAACCCAGAAATTCTTGTACCAAAAGCTAGTGTGCAATCAGCATTACGAAGGTCAAATTCGGAGTATCAATTTTAGATTTAATCAGCCTTATGTTTCAAATGATAGGGTTTACCACCCTAAAATATTACAGGGCCATCATTTTGAAAATACGTGACTGAGCCACTTAAAACATATGGCCTACCATTGTGCTACTTGCGTGAAGAATATGGTGGAAATTGAATGATTGGTCCGAAATATATAGCACAGAAAACAATTTTCTTATTTGGTGCTATCATATAAAAATTGCCAAAATAAAAGTGCGTCTGTATACGATGCTTCTAATATATTGTGTCAACATACTACGTTTGGTTGAATTTGGTTAAATAGTTTAATATTAAGGCTAACTACATAAATTATTTATGAAGCTGCCATTATGCACATTGTTGTCTGACCCAATTAAATCATGCAAGTTTACATGGTTTTCTGTATTATTTATGGTGTGCTCAATTTGGTGGAAAATAGTTTAATTGTTTCAAAAATATGGCAAAATAGTACATTTTTTCAACTGGCACTATTTTGCAAATAGATTGGAAAAATTGGATCCCTATATGCATAACTTATGCTTCTAATGAATACTGTTAATGCACAAAATTTGATTGAATTTAGTTGAAGCGTATTATAGATACAAACATACTAAATTAAGTTTTTTATATTAGCACTACTTGGGAAGTAACATTTGTTGGGAATATTTTGATTGGTCCTCGAAATATGGCATAAAACCTTCATATTTATCTTGTGAAAATCTTTAAAAATGGACGACAAAAAATTATGTATTAGCACATTTGATGATTGTAAACTGCCAGCATACAAAGTTAAGTTAAAATTGATTACATAGTTTCATAGATATACCACACTAAACTAAAATTATTTTACAGCCAACATTCTGAAAATTAGTATTTGTCACACTTAGAAAATACATGTATCAATATGAACTACCATAATTATAACTTCTTCAGCAAATTTGGTAAGAGTTGGCTGATTGCTTCCTCAATATGACATAAAAACGCTGTCTTACAAAATAGCCGACAAAAGTGGATATGTGTTGGCATATATGATGCTTCTCAAAATACTTCCAGCATACAAAATTGGGTCGAAATTGGTTAAATGGTATGGTAGAAATACAAAATAAATATAAAATATTTTTATGGTTACCATTTTTAATTTAAGTACCTAATCCAGTTCTATTGCTTACGTTTACATTGCCTACCTTGTATTACTTATATGCCAAAATAGGTGAAAATTGGGTTAATAGTAGATATAATGTAAAATCTTAATTTTTTTCATTTAGTGCTCTCTTCCAAAATGGTATACCAACAACAATATCCATCCCATAATTTAATGCTTACACGATGCTCTGCCACAATACAAAATTTGGTTTAAAAGAGGTTGAATGGTTCCTAAGATTACATGACTGTATTAAAATAGGGAAAATTAAGAAATTAAGTGCCCAGTGTGGTTAAAAACTATAAAAGTCAGGTGTTCTTACTAAGTACTTGGTGTGACAGAGTTTGTGAAATTTGGTCAACGTGTTCAAAAATTCAGAGTGTGAATGGGGGAGGGGGAGGTAGGAATGAAGAGGAGTAAGGGAAGAGGGAGGAAGGGAGATAGGGAGGGAAGAAGGGGAGGGAGAGAGGGGAGGNAATTTTCTTATTTGGTGCTATCATATAAAAATTGCCAAAATAAAAGTGCGTCTGTATACGATGCTTCTAATATATTGTGTCAACATACTACGTTTGGTTGAATTTGGTTAAATAGTTTAATATTAAGGCTAACTACATAAATTATTTATGAAGCTGCCATTATGCACATTGTTGTCTGACCCAATTAAATCACGCAAGTTTACATGGTTTTCTGTATTATTTATGGTGTGCACAATTTGGTGGAAAATAGTTTAATTGTTTCAAAAATATGGCAAAATAGTAAATTTTTTCAACTGGCACTATTTTGCAAATAGATTGGAAAAATTGGATCCCTATGTGCATAACTTATGCTTCTAATGAATACTGTTAATGTACAAAATTTGATTGAATTTAGTTGAAGCGTATTATAGATACAAACATACTAAATTAAGTTATTTATATTAGCACTACTTGGGAAGTAAAATTTGTTGGGAATATTTTGATTGGTCCTCGAAATATGGCATAAAACCTTCATATTTATCTTGTAAAAATCTTTAAAAATGGACGACAAAAAATTATGTATTAGCACATTTGATGATTGTAAACTGCCAGTATACAAAGTTAAGTTAAAATTGATTACATAATTTCATAGATATAGCACACTAAACTAAAATTATTTAACAGCCAACATTCTGAAAATTGGTATTTGTCACACTTTCAAAATACATGTATCAATATGAACTACCACAGTTATAACTTCTTCGGCAGATTTGGTAAGAGTTGGCTGATTGTTTCCTGAATATGACATAAAAACTTTGTGTGGTGGTGCTGTCTTACAAAATAGCCGACAAAAGTGGTGACGTGAACCGCACGTTCAAGAGTCCTTTTGCCCACTGACTGTCGTAGTATGTCCACACCAGACACACCACACCGACAGGCTTGTGGGCACGTGTGCATTAGTGTTTATTATTTATTAANTGGGCACGTGTGCATTAGTGTTTATTATTTATTAAGTTTATTTCGTCAGTGTATTTGTTAATAGTGTCAGTGTGTAATTAATTAATAATTTGTTTTGTCATCGGAGACAATCTGCCCAGCCACAGCCAGAGACACGTGACATTCTACATTTGGCAATGCTGGTGCAATGAAAACATTTAGAATAAGTATTATCATTTTTATTATGTATTTGTGTAAGGGTAATTATGTTTTCTTGTGTTAAT
>NQII01005935.1:113304-134384 GCA_002778355.1 Clitarchus hookeri
ATTGCCTACCTTGTATTACTTATATGCCAAAATAGGTGAAAATTGAGTTAATAGTAGATATAATGTAAAATCTTAATTTTTTTCATTTAGTGCTCTCTTCCAAAATGGTATACCAACAACAATATCCATCCCATAATTTAATGCTTACACGATGCTCTGCCACAATACAAAATTTGGTTTAAAATAGGTTGAATGGTTCCTAAGATTACATGACTGTATTAAAATAGGGAAAATTAAGAAATTAAGTGCCCAGTGTGGTTAAAAACTATAAAAGTCAGGTGTCCTTAATAAGTACTTGGTGTGACAGAGTTTGTGAAATTTGGTCAACGTGTTCAAAAATTGAGAGTGTGAATGGGGGAGGGGGAGGTAGGAATGAAGAGGAGTAAGGGAAGAGGGAGGAAGGGAGATAGGGATAGAGGGGAGGGAGGGAAAGAGAGGAAGAGAGAGGGGAGGGAGGAAGGGAGAGAGACAAACCCATGCAGAAAAGGAAAATGATCTCGCAAGCCTTTCTTTTCTGCACAAAGTTGGCTAAAAATATTTAAATGCCAGCAGAAAGGTGATTTTGGAACCAAGCATAGTTTGTTTGTTAGTATTAACAACAGTAAAACATGAAATAAATTTTTTATACCATATTTGCATTCTTGGTACACCCTGCGAAGTCTGACACAATGAAGAGTACAAATATAATCTACTTCTGTCATTCTATAAGGCCTGCAATTTTGTAGGGACAACATTACTTCTTATTGGCCTTTATAAAGTTTTTTGTCATGTTTGGGTTGTAGCATTGTATTCATTGTGATATTGTGACTTGAGCTTTAAAGGAACCAATCCAACTGGTTTCACTAAGAGCAATCTGAATGCAAAATTTTCATAATTAAGTTTAGTAACTTTTCTGAAGGAAACTTCCTAGATAAACAAAATAAGCATTGATGCATTCTGCACAGCTTAACTAGTTAATATTCTGGAGGGCATCATGTTAAAATAAGTAGAACGTATTAAATAAAATAGTTAAAAAATATGAGTAGTCCGCCGCTTTGTTTACAGCGGAAGCCATGATTTTTGGTGACATCATGATTCCTGCCGTCACCATATTGACTTCTGGGTATTGTTACGTCATAGTGACGCGTTGTTAACGGAAATTTTTTAAACAGCTTAGTAGCCATTGTGTCTTTGCCGGGGTGAGCTGTGACGTCCCAATCTGGCGGATTTAAAACGGAGAAAGCAAGAACGAGTGCTTCTGTGCGTTATATTTGCCTATGAACAAGTACTTCAGTGCGTAATATTCGGCTGTGAAAGAGTGCTTCAGTTCGTTATATTCGCGTATGTGGCGTTTAACTGTAACATGGTGTTTCGTTGAGTGAGGTAAGGTTGAATTGGCCGTTGACAGAGGAATTGTAACAGCCGCCTACCTAGGTGAGTTAATTGATATTCTTTTGGTGTGTTTTACGGTTCCTTTAAATCCCTAAAATCCTAAATTCGTAGTTTAGTGTAAAACCCTACAATCCTAGGTTAGTGTAAAACCCTAAAATCCTAGGTTAGTGTAAAACCCCACAATCCTAAGTTTGTTTAAAAATGTAAAATAGTGATTCACCCATCGTGGGGTTAGGTTCTGTTAGGTTAGCACATATTACGAAATTAGTCGTACGTTCATGCCCTTCGTATATTCATGTTCTGAGTCATTAGTAAAGTGGAAATATACCATTTTCCGTGAATTTATTTATTTTTTTTTTTACAGAAAAGTCACTAAACTTAATAATTACCAAAATGGTTATTAAACTAATTGAATCATAACATATTTATGATATGATTCAGATGATTAATTCACCTCAAACTTTTAATTAGTGAAATACAACAAAAGCAAAAGTTTATTATTTGCATTTCTGGGAAAGGTTTACAGCTGAACAAATGAAACTTCACTTTTCATATTTATAGTGATCATAGTACTGTATGAAATGTATTCAGTAAAATGTTAGCATAGTCCTAACTGGAACAGTTTTTTCACTAGAGCTATTTGAAGAAAACCTAAGAAGAACTGTTTTCAATCTTATGTTTGGAGGGTTTCAAAACAGATATTTAGTAACAAAACAGATATTTAGTAATAGTTATAAAGACATGCCTATAACAAANTGTTTGGAGGGTTTCAAAACAGATATTTAGTAACAAAACAGATATTTAGTAATAGTTATAAAGACATGCCTATAACAAACCATTTGGCTATGCATCGTTCCAGTGTGCAAAGCGAGAACGTGCGTCAGTGGGCAGTTGATCTGGGACTGATCAAATGTTGTTACAGAAGTGTACAGTGATGTATACCTGACCTGACAGGCAGCATGCATGGTGTGAATAAGGCTGGCGTGGGGATGTGAATAAGGCTGGCGTGGGGATGTGAATAGTGCAGGTCTCAAGTGCATTCCTCAATACCACTCTGAACTTTTTAACCTATGACTAATTGATTCTTGAAAACACTTCAGTACAGGAATTACTGCCATGACAATATCACTGCGCCATTGATATAGCAGGAGACTGGCATTAACGACAGTAATATTAGAGTTCACTTTTTTAAACCTCGACAAATAGCTGTTCATCGCGTAATGAACAATCACAGGGTATCAATCTTATTTGTTATATTGTGAAAAGGCTTTAAATATACCCCGGACAATACTTTCTACAAAACCTAGGAAACGTTACAAACGCGTGAAAGCATACAAGCGCTGATTGCTCTGACAGGAAGATGCGTTACTTACTGGAGGGGGAGTAATGTTTCAGATGAATTATTAAATATTCTTTTTATAAGTTAGGCAATATCGCACTGACTAATGCTGTTTACACATGCACTAACAGCAGACATAGAAATGTGGTCCAAAAATCTGCAGCCATCGAATGGAAATGCAGCTATTCTAAATGTGTAAATATTCAATTTAATATATATATAAAAATAAATTTTTATTTGGCCAGGAATGTTGATAAAGCATTTTCACAGCTTCCCTATAAGTATCTAATTATTCATAGTCTTAATCAATAGGCTCAGTGGCCTACTCTAAGTAGAATATCCACAAATTCATGACGCATGTTTATTCCATATTGTCTTTTGATGCGTAGTGGTCAAAATGATGCAATTTTATGTATATTTTATACCTTTTTATTGCAGATATGAAGGGAATTCTGAGCTGTGATATATGACCACATTTTAACCCAGTCTTCAACTATTGGGGAGGGTATTTTTTGGTAGAAAGCTGGGGGGGAGGGGGTGATAATTTGCAGGCAACGAGACAAACACAATGGGATTTTTCTTACAAACAAGCATAGTTTAGGTTCTGTTTCAATAATCTGTTTTGATAGCCTNGAGACAAACACAATGGGATTTTTCTTACAAACAAGCATAGTTTAGGTTCTGTTTCAATAATCTGTTTTGATAGCCTGCGAGTGCTATGGCAACTTCAACTATGTAGTAAAGGTCTGGGGCTTACTGTTCCGAGGGTTTTTTTCGTCAGAAATGATATTATTTATATTTCAGAGCCAAATTCTGACTCTCCAGGAATTTGTGTTTTGTCTGTGTGTCCCCTCCTGTTCCCATTCACCACAGTCTTGGGGGGGCCATTGTCTCCCCCCCCCCTCTAGCCCTGCTTCTCTGGTGCCGGCGCTCATGTAGTAGCATTTAAGTCGAACGGTGGGTTTTCTCATAATAATTCGTATTTACGTATTTATTCCATTATGGATATAATTAATATTCTATGCGAATCATTCATTATCGGCAACTATGACAACTACATTTTTCTGCAAATGCATATTATTCACCTCAGCAAGGACGTATTTAATAGGGAGTCGTGGGGACCAGCGCCGTACCTCCTCTCTACAATGTATTACTATTAGCTAAAAAACATTATGTGAGGTTTAATATACTTATTTTATGTAAGTAATTCTTATTTGCAATAGTAGCAAGTGTTTTTGATATTCTGCTTTGTACTNGTTTAATATACTTATTTTATGTAAGTAATTCTTATTTGCAATAGTAGCAAGTGTTTTTGATATTCTGCTTTGTACTTGTGTGTAGGATTTTTCGTTTGTAAACCAGAGTTTGAGGTAAATGCATCCTCTCCCCCTCCCTCAATCCACTTAATTTTTCCAGGCGGTTAGCTATCAATAACGTTCAAGAAATTGAAATTGTTGATCCAATTTTTAGCCCTTCTCAATTNATTTTTCCAGGCGGTTAGCTATCAATAACGTTCAAGAAATTGAAATTGTTGATCCAATTTTTAGCCCTTCTCAATTTATGTGTAAAACCCGGCTTGCAGTGTTCCCCAACCAAAAACCTGATTCCGGTGACATGCCTGCACACCAATTTATATATGCCTGGAAAAGGTTGGCATCCCGCATACAAATTATTTACAATATATAGTATAACTGTTCAAATTATTTTCAACTGCCGAATGCGTTAATTTGTGTTAACGCATTATGTATACATACATATCCTGCTATCCATTGATTTTGTGTATGAGCAATACTATTCATTTTAATGTACACTGCACAGCTACTTTTATATATGTTGAGTGAAATGTAGATTTTCTTCATTTGCAGGATGGAAACTACTAATTAAATTCCTTGTTTGACCTGGACAAGCTTCTACAATCACCTGATACCAGTGTTTTAAGACATCATTCTTACTTAGATTTCAATACCCCTGATTTACGAATTAGAGGGAATTAACGACCACAAACATCACAATCTGAAAGTGAGGGTGAATTACCAAACCTTGTGATTAGAACAATATCCAGAAAGTAAATGTTAGAGAACCGAATTGTTGATCCATTGCATTTAATCAAGCAAATAAAACCAATTTTCGAACATCCCAAACTGTTCTATGGGCAAATACTCTNAGAACAATATCCAGAAAGTAAATGTTAGAGAACCGAATTGTTGATCCATTGCATTTAATCAAGCAAATAAAACCAATTTTCGAACATCCCAAACTGTTCTATGGGCAAATACTCTATGTTCCTGTAAAAGATATAAGGAATATTTTCTCATTAAAAATAACACCCGACAAAGAAGAAGTGGCAAACAGGCTCTGGTCTGGGGTGCCATTTATACTGGAATACGATACTCGCGGGCGGGCAGAAAAACTCTTCAGTATACTGGATATTCCTGTAATAAGTGGCAAAACATTTCTTAAACAAAATACAATCATAATACGTAATTAATATCAAAATATATTTTTTAATTAGTTAATTTGAGGCTAAATGGTCCATAGACACCTTTTTGATGTACTTTANATTAATATCAAAATATATTTTTTAATTAGTTAATTTGAGGCTAAATGGTCCATAGACACCTTTTTGATGTACTTTATATACCAAACTCAACTTAGTAAAATGCCACATACTCACGGTCAATCTATCCNATAGACACCTTTTTGATGTACTTTATATACCAAACTCAACTTAGTAAAATGCCACATACTCACGGTCAATCTATCAGCCTAAACTATGTATCTGAATATAATCAAATGCATATATACCTAAAAATCAAAATGGCTACAGTACGTTGTTTTCTTAGACAATTGTTTTCATTACAGTATATAGTTCTTAGAGGACTATGTCTCATGCACCTCTAACCACTGTATCCCACGCGTGGTTATAGTAACAAACTTATAGGAAGTATCAACGTCATTGTAGAGGTGCACACTCATATTTGTCGCCAAACTGAACTACTTGCATTTGGCCCATTAGCTTGACGACTTGAGACAGGCTTTCATTTCATCTGCAGGTGTGCCCCTCTGAATCACCCGTAGAGTTTGGCGGAAGTCACCAGCCAGTAATACAACCATTCCTCCCATAATGTCTGTATTGTTTCGTATATCCAAAAATTTCTGAGAGAATAAGATATTTTTTCGGGATAAAAAGTAGCCCATGTCACTTCTCGCCCCTCCAACTGTCTCTGAGCAAAAAATCACGCCAATCCGTTGCGACGTGAAAGGACAAACAAACAAACACACTTACGCATTTATATATTAGTAGGATAGGATAGGAAGGATTAAGGGATCGTAATTAAATGCTGTGTCATTAAATACNAATCCGTTGCGACGTGAAAGGACAAACAAACAAACACACTTACGCATTTATATATAAGTAGGATAGGATAGGAAGGATTAAGGGATCGTAATTAAATGCTGTGTCATTAAATACAGACCAAGTGTTTCTTTGAAAAACTCGTCGACGTTCCGCTTGGAGTTCTGCGTTTGCGGTTCTTCTCGCCTGCGACTGTTCAGGTGTTTCGGATGCCCTTATCCGAAACACCTGAACCTGTCCTGCTTGTTCTTCCAGTCGTAGTTGGCTCGGAACAGGCGTTTAGGAGGCTCTTAATAGTGCTTGACGCTCTGCCCNCCTGCTTGTTCTTCCAGTCGTAGTTGGCTCGGAACAGGCGTTTAGGAGGCTCTTAATAGTGCTTGACGCTCTGCCCATTTATCTCGACGGAGTTGAGTATCTGCAGGAGTCTCTAATATCCTGAGATATTCCTGGCGTGCGGCCTGTTCTTAGCAGGCAATTCAGCGGCTCCCAAAGCAGCTTGTCGCTGTGCTTGCTATGGTCTTCTCAGTACGGCGTCTTCTGAAGACTCTTGCGATCGAGCAAGATATACCGATATTTTTCAGTTACATAACAATTAATAAGTTATTTTCCATATAGATAATTATTGATGTATTGATATAGATTTTTCCGAGGGAATGAAATTTTTTTTGGGATAAAAAGTAGCCTATGTCACTTCCCGGCCCTCCAACTATCTCTGTGCAAAAAATTACGGTAATTATCTAGTTTAGGGGCTTTTCTGAAAAACACAATAAAAATTTAAAATTATGATATATTTCTACTCTACTAATGATGCAGAACACGAATATAATAGGGGCATCGCTTTAAAATAAGTGCAACATATTTTAAAAAATTGAACAAGTTTGTGAGATGACTGTTTCTGACAGTTTGTTTACGTTTATGAACGAAACGTTTTATGCCAACAAAAGTTGTTTTAATGAATTCAGCATAGCTTACCTAGTTGATATTGAAGCGGCCGTAGTGTTAAAATAAGTAGAACATATTAAAAAAAACTTGCGAAATATGTTTGTTTGTGTCTATTAACGTCAGAGGAATTATACCAGCCCCCTACCTAGGTGAGTCAATTTACATTCTTTTGGTGTGTTTTACGGTTCCTTTAAATCCCTGCAATCCTACATTCGTATTTTAGTGTAAAACCCAAACATCCTAGGTTAGTGTAAAACCCAAACATCCTAGGTTAGTATAAAACCCAAACATCCTAGGTTAGTGTAAAACCCTACTATCCTAGGTTAGTTTAAAACCCTAACATCATAGGTTAGTGTAAAACCCAACAATCCTAGGTTAGTTTAAAAATGTAAAATAGTGATTCGCCCATCGTGGGGTTAGGTTTTGTTAGGTTAGGTGGGCACATATTACGAAATTAGTCGGACGTTAATGCCCCTAGTATATTCGTGTTCTGCATCATTAGTAGAGTAGAAATATATCATAATTTTAAATTTTTATTGTGTTTTTCAGAAAAGCCCCTAAACTAGATAATTACCGTAGGATATTACAATAAGTGTTGATTTCTACATTGATAATCAATTGAAGAAGTAGTGCAAGACACAAGAAGCATTAAACAATAGTTCATAAATTGCAGTAATATAAACAGAGAGAATAAGGTATACTGGAATATTGTTTGAAATCTTTATTCTCCACTGACATTGAAAACCACTTATGTATCACAGATTGTTATCCACACTGTGATGTGTGGTATTTAATGTTGCAGTGAACTGGCGAAAAAAAGTTGGCGTGTGGGTGTGGCTGTGTCTGGGACATGGCCATGGATTTTACATGAATACGTCTGCACCAGCAGGTAATATTGTTTCGGGATATTGGAATGAAATTAAAGTAACTAAATGGATACTTGGCTTTTATGACTTACAGCAGTCGCCAGCTCTAGACGAGATCTTTCATTTGGCACCAAACTCAGGATGCTAGCAAATTGGAGTCGCAAAAAATATTGGCTAGAAATTTTCGCCCACACCCAAAATTGTTGTCGGTCGCCACTGACCCCCATCTGTACCTCACACAAACGCAATGTCATGCTTGCATCCTAGTCTTATACCCCATCAAACAAGATCACATTTATTTCAATTGTGTTGTTAGTCACAAATTTATAGTGTCTGAATGCATCACCTGCGAACATTACATCACAGTTTTCACCCCGGTACCCAAAGTGTCCCATTATATTTTACGTATGTATTCACGTGGAAAATTAACTGAACATAGTATCAAAATATGTCAGTACAGAAAAAAATCAGCAACTTACTTAGGCCTACAGCTAATTTTTTTTAATTGGTAAAGTGAACAATTTCCATTACAGTACGGCATAACTAACCAAACTGGACAATGGATTTTTGGGTGGATCACAAGAGTTCATAAGTGATTTCTAAAGCTATATTTCTTGGAAATTATAAAAAAAAAAAAACATTTGCAGGAATATTAAAATAATTTTTCTGTAACGAAACATAGCAAAAATGCATCACAAGGAAACCATAAAATTTATGGAGAGGACGTCATCACTGAAACAGAAAACCTGAGCTAACTTACTTGCACATTGGACAAAAGCTAATTTAGGAACGTACTGTTTGGTCCAGGACTGCTGCTTCCATTTGTGAAGGTTGAGGGTATTGAATCCAAGCTCCGGCCATGCATCATGTCCCCAGAGGCATGCGAGATCTCTGCAGTCTCCGTGTCATCATGGATGATCACTAAAAACAAAGCATCGTTTTGAAACATTAAAGCTGAAAAAGCACAGACAAATATTAAAAGGTTTAGCCAAAACAATTTCAAGTGCGTGCACATACAAAACTGTACAACAAACCATTCAACCAACCTTGAGGATCATCATCTGCCAAAGGAATGTTGTTGATATCCTCTTGAATTTTCGCACCAACTGCAAGTGCCATTTTTCTTGTCGGAAAAATTTTATACAGACCTTCAATAACTGGAGGGAAAAAATAGAGAACCATTTTTTACTACAAATGAGTATGTTGAGAGGTAAGAGATACTTAACGAAAAAACAATCCTTAATAAGCAAGTTTTAACTCGATCAATTAAGGTACATTTAGATCTGATACAATTAAATGGAAAAGTGTCTCTTGTATAATATTTTTAAGTCTTCTACCAAACCACGTTACATTTAGTTAAAACTATGTGCTCGTAGTGGCTTAAATTCATTAAAAATATTGTTAAATAACAAATAAGTTAGCTTGTAAGGTAAATTGATTAAAAAGAGGTCAAATTTTAAGATTACTGCCACAAAACGTTATCGATTGAAAAATTAAAGATTACAGTTGTTAATGATTTATAAGTCAATAAAATAATAACATTAAAAGAAGTACTCTTTCCAAAACAAAAACTGCAAAGTTACCTGACACTTCCACTATAACTCATTACAACGGGCACAAATCCATATTACACAGACTGACATTTGACGATTTGACGTAATAATTCGTCTGCAGTGTGTGCGATTTACCCTCCGAGCATTTATTGCGTAGAAGGTAGTATGCGCTTTGAGCATAGAACAGGTACTTTGAATAGGTCGAACGTCGAAATTAATCACTTGTGGAGGGTTTTCCCTTGAACATTAAGCAAATATATTACCCAATATTGTGGGACTTTTTTAATACTACTACTCTTCTAAAAATAATTGCAAAACAAGGCAGCTATTTCTAAACAATTTTTACCGCAGGAAATAAGTAAAATTTAACGAAACTTTCACACTCCCAATTCACTGTAAGGCAAACTAGAATCCATGCTTTGCGGGATTTGTTTGAAACTGGTTGTCAAATTGAACTATAGAAGGGATTTTGGGAAGAAAGTGCAAAGCTGGAATTACAAATAAAAAATTATGCTAATTATGGGGTCTAGCTTACGTCCCAGTACCAATGATTTGTTAACACACGTGGCATAAGTAATGTCGTAAGCAGTGATGGATAGTGGTGAAAGAATGAGTAGGTTCATAGTTGAAAAGAATAAAAGAGGTTGGCAGAAAAAACTCGTGAGAGAGAGGAATATTGTTATAATTTTCAGGTGACCCTCAAATCCCGCTACTCCAACTTGAGCTCCTACNTGAGAGAGAGGAATATTGTTATAATTTTCAGGTGACCCTCAAATCCCGCTACTCCAACTTGAGCTCCTACGCAATTCTGAGAGCCTTCCGGCATGCATGTTAGTAGCTAACACCGCTGGAGAATGGGATGTGTCTAAGCACAAGTCCTATACGTCTTAGGTCGGGATTATTATGTTAAAAAAGGGCACATGTATCGTGGCTATAGCAGGGTTTCTGGTGCCATGGCCGTAATTGTAGCCTTGGTCACACCCCGAAAGAGGAAGGAGACGGGAGGGCACAGCAAACCAGCGCAAAGCGAAGAGGGCACAGGGAAAATTTGTGTGACAGTCGCGGAGGATAAAAAATATATATTCTTTTAACTGGATTAGAGCAGGAGAAAGTAGGCACTCGACTGATGCCAGCGGTCTTTCTGTAACACAGGAAAAAGTATTAGTACTACATTCAATAAAAAGGGAGAAGTTTTTCGTAGGAATAATGGGGGTATCACCTTGCCCGTGGCCTAGCTTGCAGCTGTGTGTATTAGTGTATCTTGCGTATTTTGTTTGTGGTTCGTTAGTTTAGGTGCGCCTCTGCACACCCCTCACCAGCTGTCGGATGGAGAGGTAGCAGTCCGAAGAAAACCGAAGCGTTTCGGAAAAGCACGAAGATTAAGGGGGAATGGGAGTGGTGGGCTAAAATGTTTGCATCACAAACGAAGGGAGAATAGGTTGGTGAGATAAGTTGTAGAATGGATACGTACGCACAGTATGACTGCAGCAGAAATGTAGATTGAAAGTAGATAACGAGAATAAAATTTGGAAATAAAAATTAACTACGATGAATGGCAATAACGAGTGAATGATAAAAAAAAAAAGTGCTGAGTAGGGCTATATGAATTTAATAGGAAAATATGTAGTGATTGATGTGATCGTGAATTCTAAGCACAATTACGAAAATGAGTGCGATCATTTAAGGGTAATGACCAGTGTTGTGACTAGGGACCATTAAGTGTGAGAGCTGTAGTGGCAACGATATTTATTTGTATAAAATAATTATAAGGGAGTGGATGGTATCGTATAAATTTAGAGGGCGAAATAATACACATTGTTGTTGTTTTGTGTAATGTTAGGTTTGTGTTGTTGCAATCCATCATAGTATTTTTTATTCAGTAAGAGGATTGTACTGGAGGGTAAGTGTAATAGTTTTTAGGTTGGAATAAACAGTGTTGTAGTTAGGTAATGTTAGGTTAGGTTACTGTAGTGGCCACAATTGTTGCAGTTGACGATTTTGTAGAATTTTTAGAATGGAGTAATAAATGGTGTAATGGGTAGGTAAAGTTAGGTTTGGTATGTGTAGTAGTATCGAGTGTATTCCATGTTGAAGGATAGTTTGTAGATGATCATATCGTAAAATAATTTGAAGGATGTAATAGACTGTGTATAATAGGTATAGGTCTTGTTAGGTTAGTGTTCTATAGTGTCAAAACAGCTTTATCGTGTAACATGCCGATGTGTGATTCCGTATACAACATATGGCATCGCGTGGTAAACTTGGGCAGATGGGGGCTCAAAAGTACTTCTCGATACCGAAAATGGTATTACGTATTACAATTGGGTGGATGGGCTCAAATGTACTTCCCTATACCGATGTATGTATCTGATATAATTACCCTGCCCGAAAACCTTTACATTCGCATGGATGCCACATTAGATTGTACAGGGAAGAAGTAGTATGAATGGAATAAAATGTCATCATCGATGCCATATTGGTGATGTAATTCCTTGTGTGTCAGTACATGGTATCGGGTTTTACACTATCTAGTCCAAAATTATGCAGTAATCGTGAATTCTGGCACCATGAACTACATATTCTGGATTTACGATTCACAGTTCACTTGTAATTCTTAAGTTCAACCAATGAAAACATTTGACAAGCCTGTACTGTTTACTTTTGTTCCTATTCTCATATTACATAACCAAATTTAAGCAGATCATACTTCAAAGCATACATTTTCTAGCAGAGAAGCTTATTACTCTCTGTCTGATGTATCTTGGCAAGATTTGACAGTTCAATGAAAGTAGCATCAATGATTACTATTCGTTTATGTATCCTTTCGCCATCAGTTAGTGTGTCAAGTGGTGGCTGTATATTTTATCAACATACTGTAACGTTGTCTGAGTGGTCGGGAATAATTAAGAAAAAGTCAGAATTTTTACACAATATTCCTATTTAGAATAGAATGGGCACCAGCTAACTGGGTGAGCGTGGAATAATATATAGCCAGGGTATTCAGGCTCCCCAGCACGCCTTAGTATTAACTTTTACCTTATAAATTAAGGATGCCTCCTTTAGGTGTCAATGGCTTCCTGGATAGGGCCAGGACCCGAAATACAACACAATGAGAACTCACAAGTTATGATAAATTAAGTAAAATATATTGCCGAATAGTGTACACAGTTACATGTAGGCACTACAAACTAAAGCAGACCTTACTCACAAAGCCTGCCAGTGGCTGTTACTATACAAAAAGCCCAAGAATGGCGCGAACACTTGCAAGAGTAATTAAACCTCCGGGGTCGATCAATTGAGCTGACAGAGGGGTGCTACAAAAATGGGGAAGACTCGATAAACTAAATAAAAGTTCCAGTACATTAAGTCGATCTGTTGTAGTTAAGTATTCCGAACAAAGTATGAAAGTCCCCCGTGTCGCTACGCACATGTAGCAGCTAAAACCGATGGAATCATTCTGTTGGAGATAGCGCGAGGGTGCGGCGTGCTTGCTGAGAGCTCGCACCACTCCGCGAGGTGATTTAATTAACTGACCTCATTAACATAGAACTTGAAACATATACATATAAAACACTGAACATTCTGAGCGAGTTTACTTAATCCTGTATAGAGTTAAGAGTTCTTAATTAAGCACTAATATACATACAAACATGATTATGTGGTGCTTGCAGAGCATGTGGGATATTTAGATCTATTAAGTTTTGGGGCACTCTACGACAGGAACTGTCAGGTTGAATGAGAGAGTAATTATTTTCCACTTCACGAATTGGTTTGATTAGACACACAATTGCACTCGGAAAAATTTATATAACATTTCAAATACCCTAGCTTTGCTACTCTACACCTCATTAAATATGCACTTAGCAACGGTGGGCCGATGACGTAATGACAGGGGCCGTGCCAGTCCACACAGGAGTGGTCTACATCAACTGTCAGCTAATCCACTTGCCATTGTGATGCCAAACAATTTTTAAAGAATTTGTATGCTGATATCTGTATTTAAAAAAATTCGTAGGTTATATAAGTAATAATAGAAAACCTTGCAAATAATTTAATGTTTGTTAAATCTTTTTTAATTTATCAGAGACAGCGAATTTGGGTTAACATTTGCGATACTGTAAAATTTGTAACCACACTTTGGATGTTACAGCTAATATGTTAAAACTGGAGGTCAAAGTAATTCGGGAAACTTGCTTGACAACGCACTTTCATCCACCAAAACTCACCATCAACTTTTGAAAAGCAGTTATTCTGCTATTACTGAGACTAAACAGCTCGATTTGGAAATATGTGTCATGGAATAATGCAAAATATGTTTCGAAACTACTCCTGTGTGCCTTACTTTCCCGTTTTTTTAATATAGTGTAGTAACAACATGAAAATAACAAAGAAATGGGCTTGCAGGAAGAGAAGAAAGAACACTACGTGTAATGGCGTGGGCATAACAATTACTACCCAATAGGAATTACTAGTAATTGAAATCGCTGTACATGAAAGTACATATATTACTTTGAAAATTATACAGAGCTCATGGAAAAATTAAAAATTGGAATCTGTTTGCAAATTTGTTATTTTAGAGAATAAATTTTTTCTGGCTGCTAGTGTTTCGGCAGCTGGTAAACAGATGGCATGGCCAGGCATGTTGCAAGATATGGTGTAGCAGGGAGTGTTGTGATCCGAGCATGTTCATCAACACATAGCAGCAGGTTGGTCTGCCTCCATCCCATATTTTTAAAAGTTCAGTTTTCCCCTAATTCTGACTCGAAGTGACACGAGTTTAAAGTACACTTCGTCAAATTATTTGATAAATAATTTAGCAATACCCTGCAATATTTATGTAGGCTTTTGGAATTAATATCAAGCATGTATGGATGGCAGGGTAGTGGGGATATGACGTGAACAGATCTCCTAATGTTTGAAGTCGCATTTTATTTGAATCTTGACCATTTTTAATTTGCATTTCATTTTGAATACAGCACGAAGTTTAGTTTGTAACACTAACAGCTGTTTTGTGACTGTGTAAAAGAAAATGTATTAATTAATCTTGGAACTCTTTCTTATCCCCATATTTTCTGCTTGTCTAATTTGCATTGACAGTGAAGTCAGAATAGCCAAAGTAATATTAATTTTCATTCATTCATGCATCAGCTGATACGGGATTTTATGAATAGCATGTTGTTTGTTTCGTATATGTCAAATTGCCACTCACTGACTGTCATGATTTTCCCAAGTTATATGAGACATAGTATGGGGAAGAAATATAATCATGAATATGTGCATTATGTGCTGTCGTGGCCTCAGGAGTGGGGAGAAATGAGGTTGGACTTAAGGTACCAGGTTTCCAATGGTGGTCGGGAAAATATAAAGATTGCCAACTCGAATAGAGCAAGAGACTCTTCTAGGGTGTGGGCCTTTCGCCCACTAGGCAACTGAGGCGATGAGGTGACATCGTAATGATGAAGTATTCCAGTTATGCCTGCCTGAACGAGAGTTTTGGCCTTCTAATACACCACTAAATGTTGAGTGAGAATGTTGGATGGCAATCTCACTTGTAAAAACACAGTAGATTGATACACCACTTTATAACTGAGGTAATGCAGTGGATAGAGCACACATAAATAATTAGATGGCCGTGAAGCCGCCAACTGTGTAATGAAACAAAGACCTGAATTTGCACTGGTTTTATTCACAAAAACTGTTAAAGTATCTAGTTTTAAGTGTTAAGTAAAATTCTTTATGGTAGCGCCACTATTCAGTTCTTCTATCTCTATGGTTTCTTCTTTGTCACAGTAAAAATAACCTTAAAGTTTGTTCTTCCTTGCTTATCTTGTTTGTGTGTTGTGTTGTTCATCCAAGACAATGTTTGTCCAATCTTTTATAATAAAGTGCTTTTAGTATTCAAGGCATTTTACTTCAATAAAAACCACCCTCCGCATAGGTACTTACATGAATGTAATGGCCTTGGCACATTGCTGACCTATACGGAAGAAAGGGATGTGGCCCGTATAAATTAGATAGTTATGTCCCCGGTGCAATTTGAGCTGACGGGGTTAGGAGTAACATAGTCTCTGGGCTAAACAAAAAAGAATTACATTCTAGACAAAGTAATTACTATTGAAAACTAAGTGGAAGATGGAAGAATATTAAAGGTCCAGAGACGCGCAGCGCATGACCACTCTGGACAAATGCCCGTAATCAACTGAAAGAACATGGCAGTGCATGTTGGGACCACCAGTCATGCCAGTGAGTTGCCAAAATACATAAACACTTTATTAATGAAAATAAATTAACAGAAACACAATTACCCTAGTTAAAAAGGCATAAGAAACATATTAAATTAATTTGTGTAAGCAAATTTCATGTAGAAATTAAATGTGTTAGTACTGGATTGATAGGGCAACGTAAATTAGATTGTGATTAATGCTGTCTTTCCTAGTTATTTACTTATTTAAATGTATTGCTGACACATTTTGCAATATATTTGAATAATTATAAATGTTTATTGTACCCCTGTTTGGTTGAATAGAAATTTTTACATATAGATATGTTCTCAGTCATTACTATGTTGCAGTTCATGTATGTTTACTGTAATCCTAAAATATGTATAGTGTGTGCATTAAAACATCTGGTAAATGCCCTGTATTGCATGCTCAAAGCAGGAAACCACAGTAAAATCACGAATGTAGTAGAGTATTAGTTAAAATTGTTTCCTATACAGGTCGGTGCCATATCGCGTATCCGACCGATTCCGTTAAGTGTATACAAGTTTAACACCGATTCTTTCACATCACATATCCAAGTACAGTTTTTTTAGTATTTGTCACAAAACGAAAAATATGAGTTTGTTTACGTGGTATTGAAGCCCAAAATTTACCGAACAGTTTACACACTCACACTACATGCACATCAGACGCACGCAGATAAGTGGACTCCAATGTAATTAACATTGTTATTTATTAATCACACTGTTACACAAGATTAAATATCGCCCTAGATACATGCGAGAGACTCCAAAGGCGGCTACCAAGAATCGGCCATATTGTGAATTGGATCTCCGTAAATCTAACACTCCTCCTTAATTTAAAATATATAATTAAATTGTTAAATTGACATAAATACATTTCACAATACTTAATTTATATAACATTCAAGTCACTTCTACATTTTCAAATGTTAAAGGCTTAGTAAAAATGTTTGCTATGTTATCTTCTGTAGATACATAATTTATATCGATTAAATGCTTGGCTACAGTTTTTTTAATAATGTTCTTTTTGAATTGACAAAATTTTGTGACATGGATATAGCACTCATATTATCTATATTCAAGATTGGTTTCTGTTTTACCTTCAAACAGGAGAGGATACCTTGAATGTTAATGACCTGTGCTGCTGCAAAACCGGCCACATACTCCGTTTCGCAAGTGGAGGTAGCCACACAAGTTTGCTTTCTTGATATCCAGTCTACCGGGTTTCCATCATAGAAGAAAACTGCACCTGAGACACTTTTCCGGTCTCTTGTGTCCCCTGCCCAATCAGCATCTGCGAAAGCTACTAACTCTTTTGGCCTTTTGTAAAAGTTAACACTTTGTCTATTGTTCCTCTCGGATATCGCAGGATTCTTTTACCGGCAGTCCATATCTGGTTGGTTGGTCTGTCCAGAAACCTGCTGAGATAGGAAACAGCGAACATGATATCGGGTCTACTGTTGTTAGCTAGGTACAATAAGGATCCTATTAATTTTCTGTAAGGAACGTCTATAATGGGCTGGTTTTATATATACTGAAATACACTTACCATGGGGGTTTTTACGCTTTTTCCCTCAGACATGTTAAAAAACCTTTAAAACTTAATTAATATAAGCCTTTTGAGAAATTTTTTATGATATATCATCTTTCTCTATTTCCAAACCTAGCAAGTTTTTGACAGTACCCATATCCCTAGCTTCAACTTTTTCCTTCGGAGAATGCACTATTTCATTGATTTCATCATTTTTGCCAATCGTAAGGATGTCATCGACATGAATAATTAACTTGATACTATTCCTATAATATAAACAAAAGTCGTAATTTGATCTTTCAAAATTTAGGGACAACAGAAATTCGTTTAACATGGCATTCCAATTTTTCGGGCTTTTTTTTAAACTGTAGAGTACTCTTTTCAACTTCAAAACTTTTCCTCCAGGCAAATGCATACCTTCTGGCACTTTCACATATATGTCTGTGTCAACTTCACCATGGAGAAAAGCGGAAGGAATGTCAAGTTGACGAATAGAGTAATTTTCTATTAGTGAATGGGATAATAACACCTTAGTTGTAGATGATCGGGCAACAGGAGCATATATATCATAATAGAATGTATCATACTTTTGCTCTCTCTCTCTCTCTCTCTCTCTCTCTCTCTCTCTCTCTCTCTCTCTCTCTCTCTCTCTCTCTCTCTTTACCAGGCAAATCAGCAATAGTCCATGTTTCTAATTTTTCTAAAGATTTCAGCTCCTTTTGAATTGCCAACTCCCATTCAGGGTTCTTTATTGCTTCAGCATACATTTGTGGATCATCTTCATTTGACTCTAAGTAATAGGCGGAATAAACCTTATAATCGTCTAAATATTTTGGGGTTTTTACCTCTCTTCCCGATTTAGTTCTACTTTTGTCTTCATTTTCTCCTTCCCCATTTTTATTTTCCCTGTTTATATATTCTTCTTCTTCACTGTTCTCCTCCTGGGAACTTCATTATGACTTTCGACTTGTAGATTCTTGACATCATTCACTGGTTCATTCTTTGTTTGGTAATTTTCTACATACTGTTCTTGAATTTTAGTTATCATTAAATTTTCTAGAAATGTAATGTTTCTGCTAAAAGTTACCTTTTTAGTAACTGGATTCATGCATTTATAGCCCTTAGTGTTGGTACCATAGCCCACTAAAATAAGTTTTTCTGGTTTTGGATCCCATTTCTTTCTTAATTGTTTTGGGATTTGGATCATTACTGGGCAACCAAAAATTCTTAAATGAGATAACCCAGGTGCTTCACCTGACCACATTTCCAATGGTGTCTTTTTACAAAGTGATGAAGTTGGAGACCTATTTATACGATAAACTGCAGTATTAACAGCTTCTGCCCNAATGGTGTCTTTTTACAAAGTGATGAAGTTGGAGACCTATTTATACGATAAACTGCAGTATTAACAGCTTCTGCCCAATACTCCTTAGGAAGTCCTGCATCAAACAATAAGCATCTTGCTTTTTTCAACTATGGTTCTATTGGCTCCTTCACAAACTCCGTTCTGTTCTGGTGTGTACGGAATAGTTGTCGGATGTCTTATCCCACAGTTAGTTTAGAAATTTTTAAATTCTAAATTGACATATTCTCTGTTGTTGTCTGACCTTACGATTTTAATTTTTCTACCAGTTTGATTTTCTGTCATTTTCTTGAATTGTTTAAACACCTCTAGAACTTGACTTTTATTTGTTAAAAAGTAAATTAATATCTTCCTCGAATAATCGTCAATAAGAGAAAATAAGTATTTACTGCCACCGATAGAAGTTTGCTCCATGGGGGCTGCTAGGTCAGTGTGTATCAATTCCAACAGGTTTTTTTCGCTCTACTGGTACTGGATTTGAAGGGAATTCTCGTCTGCTTACCCTCAAAGCACATAATACAAGGATTGGTACACTAAATTAGGTCTTGCAAGGCAGTTGACATTTTTGTAATTATTTTCATGTTTTTCCTATTCATATGACCTAGTCTGCGGTGCCATCAAAAATCGTCCTGTACTGAACACACAATTTTTTTTTAACTTCGTGTTTATTGTAGGTGTCGACTGGTATATGCCATTGCTAGGTTTTTCTGTGGCCACAACATTTTTAGTTTCATCAAAAATGTTGGCCCTATTCTGATCAAACCTGATTTTAAACCCTTCTGAATAATTTTATTGACAGACAGTAAATTTATAGAGGCATCCCTTGCATACATAACATCTCTAACTTTAATTTCTACATGTTTTCCAAAAACATTAAGATGGAGTAAAGCATCTCCCATTGACTCAACTTTTATGTTAGTGTTATTGGAAACTGTAATTGAACTCTTTTTCTTTATTAAATTAGCAGTAAAAATATATTTGTTATTTGTGATGTGCGTAGAGGCAAATGAGTCTAAATACCATGATGAATTATCATCATTATTTCCCGACAAACAAGTCCAAAATGTCTTGTCATTTGAATTGCCTTTACCGTCCCTGTTATATTGTTTATAATTGTTACTAGGCCTTCTACTTCTACAATTAGCTTTTATATGTCCCAATTTATTACATGTATAACACCATGGTGGTTCCTTTCTATTTACCTTAGATGATGAATAAAGTAAGGTATCATTACTTGTAACCTCATTAGACTTAATGTCTTGCAAAAGTTTCACTTTAATTGAATCCCCCATTATTTTTATTGCCAAACTCCCTAATCCCATCAACAAAGGTTTATATTTCTCGGGTAACCCCGCCAACAAGTGTACCGATCCATTCATCATCCACACTGAATCCCGTATCATTAAGTTTATGACTTGTAGTAATTATTGTATCACAATAAGATTCCACAGACTTACAGTTTTCCAGGCGAGATGTAACTAAAGTTCTTAGAAGTCCGACTTTTCTTGTCAGTCCTGAGTCTTCAAATGCACGCTCCAGGCAATCTCATGCTTCCTTGGCATTATTCGCATTTTTAATGTGTGAATAATTTATTTTATCCACAGAGAGAATGATTTTCGAGAGTGCCTTCCTATCTTTTGTGCTGTCCTTTTCTTTTCCCTCAACTGCATCCCACAGGTCGTCTAGTTGAAGATATACCTTCATGACAAATTTCCAGTCGCCGTGATTGTCCCGACCAACAAGTTTTTCTACTTGCAAATGGTTACTACTTGGGGCCATCTTAACCTGTATTACGACGCACGCTTGTTGAAAAACCGTTAACCGTCACTGTTTCTGTATATGTCACACCACTCTAACTACTGGGCCCATAACCATTTGCTTATTATGAATAGGCAGAGAAGTGGACTCCAATGTATTTAACATTGGTATTTATTAGTCACATGGTTACACAACATTAAACATTGCCCTAGANATTAACATTGGTATTTATTAGTCACATGGTTACACAACATTAAACATTGCCCTAGATACATGCGAGAGACTCCAAAGGCGGCTACCAAGAGTCGGCCATATTATGAACTGAATCTCCATAGAGGTAGGAATCTAACAAGAGTAAACAGAGTGGGTACATGAGGGGTTAGGTGAAAACTGTAACCATTGTGTCCCCCTCGCTGCATTAATTTCACCAGCGGTATTTTTACTGGGGACGTCTCTTGGCAGTATTGGTCAGTCCGAATTATCACGCCCTCAATAGATCTTGAGGGCATAAAAGAGGGACGATCACCTGACTCTGGCAGTAACCAGGCTGACTCAGAGGGGTGGTGCATTCCTGTGTACATCGGCGGTGTAGAAGTCGTGGAGGGGATGACTGTCGAGTGCGGGCCGACTGCTCCCAGTAGAGGCCATATTGAAACTGTGTTGTTGTAGTGGGACGAATGGGCTAAGGGAGGAGGGATGCTGCATGTGTCAAGTGTAAATGAGTGAGTGAGTCTGTTGCTGTTTTGTTCCTGTTAAAA